>JAODAL010052386.1:0-26014 GCA_025379985.1 Phyllomedusa bahiana
GGCAAATAAGGGTATTTCAATGGTTTTAATTGCGGGCTACAGAAATGGCCACAATTACGGCGGGTCTTTGGGAGCTGCGCTGATCGTCACGAACTCCCGCGGTGCGGGCGAGCCGCCCGCCGGGCCCATGGACTGTCATTACTCGCGGATAAATGACATGTCAATTATCTCTCCGCGCATACAATACGATCGTATTGTACACCTGGGGAGAGGAGGCGTAATCCATAGTTCTCTATGAGAACTGTGGATTACCTTAATGATTGGGGCGCATTTCGCTTGTATTAGAGCGCAGTACGCTCCAAATATGTGGCGAAATGCGCCCCAAAATAAGCCGTGTGAACATACCCTAAGGCAGGTTTCAGAATTGTATTGGGCATTAAAGGGGTTGTCTCACTACGAAGATTATAGTTGAAAATGTGGGGACCAAAAATCTAAGGATGTACGTCTTGGTTTACTATGCAAAGTGATACCGTTTTAGAGAACTGGTGTTTACATGTGCTTAACAACGGTGTTTGTTACTGGTCATGGAAATTCTGACTGCCAGGTCGTGCACATGCAAGGAAAGGCATTAGAGGAAGGGGCAGGCGATGTGTTATTGTGCAGGCAGGAGGAGAAGCAGTGAAGAGGATACAATACCACAACCCACACTGCATGTCCTCTCCACTGCTTCTCTCCTTGCGGCTAATATCACATCCTGCCCTCTTAACTGCCTTTCCTTTGCATGTGCACAACCTGGGTTTGCACATTTAGAATGTTTAGCAATCACAGAAGCAGAGTCAAGCCAGTCTGTACACCCCAACTCGCACTTTCAAGTGGTTTTTTCATGCAAAAAAAAAGTGTATTAGTACATGCAATTTTTAGATATTTTTTTTTCTGGTGCATTTTTTTCAGTTTCATCTTGTGATCCATCTCATGATTTGTAATGTGAAAAAATGCCACAAAAAAACATAAAA
Source organism: Phyllomedusa bahiana (assembly GCA_025379985.1). Classification (NCBI taxonomy): domain Eukaryota; kingdom Metazoa; phylum Chordata; class Amphibia; order Anura; family Hylidae; genus Phyllomedusa; species Phyllomedusa bahiana. The sequence continues at coordinate 954 of JAODAL010052386.1, forward strand.
TATCCACAACACACGAGCACACATGCATTTATTTGGTGCAGAGAAGATAAAACAATGGGGTTCTGTGCTTAAATGCTTGAAAAAATGTATCTTAAATCTTATTTTTGAAAAACAAACATGTGACACCTGCATAAAGGTGTGTTGTGCATGACTAGGAAAACATGGCTGCTCTCTTCCAGGAGCAGCGCCTCAACTGACTATAGGTTGTGTTTGATATTGAATCTCAATTCTACTGAAATGAATACGTTTCAGCTATAATACCAGGCGCTATCTATGGAAAAAAGCAGCCATGTTTTTCTAATCTAATTCCTGTCTCGGACGCTTATGGGATATCCACAGGATATGCCTTTTTTGTCTGATAGATGCAGGTCCCAAACCTATTGCAAGAATAGGGATCCTCTTATCCCACATCCTTGTTTTTCCACAGGGAGCAGAAAGGTGGCTGCGCATGCGATGTTCTCTCCATACACTTAAGTTGGAATTCACTCTGAACTTCCATTAAAAGTGAACAGGAACAGGAGACTCGCGCATGCACCTTTCTGTTTGCAGTGCAAGAAAAAGGATGTGGAGGTTTGGGACCCACATCTATCAGACATTTATGACATGGTTAGTGAAGAGGTGAAATTACCCCTTTAAATGGAACCTCTCACATTGAAGATGCTATCAGATTTGGTGGCAGGACGTTATAGAGCAGGAATAGCTTAACAGATTGATATATTGTTCTGTGGGGAAAGATTTGGTCGATCGTGTATTTTACTCATTTGAAACCCTGTTTATTCTGAGTTAAGGAGTCCAGTGGGCGGTGTTATCAGTGATTGATATCTATCTCTGTATGAACACTCCTATCACAATAGCTGCCCGTCACTGATAGGACCGCCCACTGGACTCCTTAACCAAGAATAAGCATGAATTTAAAAAAATAAAATAAAACTTCTACTGACTCTTTCCACACATAATTATATATCAGTCTGCTCAGCTCCTCCTGCTCTATAACATCCTGCCAGCAGACCAGATTGTATTTTCAATGTGAAAGGTTCCTTTTAAGCATACAAATGGTAAAGTATTAGGAATACTGCCTATGACCTGGATCATGGAACCAGTTTTTAGCCCAGAGTTAACTTTTCGCTGTACAATATTCTCATTTCATGGAGGCTTACCAATTGGTGCCAGTCATTAGTGAACTACTTAAAGGAAAGGTAAGAGCAGAGCCATCTTAATAGAATTATGGGCCCCTTGGCATACCACTGCTTTGGGTCTTGCCCACATATATGACATCATACTTGTCCATGCCTTGAGCCCCCCCAAGCACACCGATATTATCATGCCACTTATGTCTGGACACCAGCAGCCTGCAGCCTTCAAGACTCTGTGACAGGGCTAGAAGCCTTTGGCTCCCTTCTCCTTCATGGTTTTTAACTGTTTACACATCCTAATAACACACAAACAGTTAAATAAGTGAAGCCAACCAAGGGATCCAGGGTATGTTCCTTGTATTCCTGGGACATACATACACCACTTGGGGCCCCTATACTTGTGGGACCCCTGGGCAATTGCCTAGTGTGTCCAATGGAAAAGATGGCCCTGAGTAAGAATCTTATTTTCTGGAGGGGAATTTCACAAGATGTAGGAAAGTATATTGTCTTTAAGTTGCCCCGTAGCCATTCTTCATTGAAATCAATAAGCATTTCCATATATTTTTATCTTATTATGTTTAAAAAAATTTTTAACATGAGTTTCTTAAAGTGAGAGTTGGCCGCCCAACGATCTAACCTTAAAATAGGTCATCAATTTGAACGAGCCAGAAAAGCCCTTTAAGTGTGGTGCACGCTAGTAAATAATAAAACACATCCCACACTTTTCAGATTAACATAAATGAGAGCAAAAGCGAAGGTGTCGGCGAGTGAATCACTTTCACAGCCTCGGATTAGGTGCAGATTTTGTTTATTGTGCGGTGATAACAGAATCTGTTTCTGCAGTGTTCACAATCGCATCTGCTATTTTCGTATACCTCTGCTTGGCTTTCTTGTAGACTTTAACTTTTTCTTTCATATTAAACTTGCAGAACGTTTGTATTGGTGGAGCTTGACATTTCAATACTCAGTTTGATTGGTTTATGGTTGGACCTCATATGGTCTGCACAAAGACGAATGAAAACTCCAGATGCCACCAGATGTATGGCTCCATCTCACAGAGACCTCTAGGGGCACTTCATAATACTACAACCAATGGATCATGCCACCATTTTCCCTCCTAGTTTCTGTATGAAACAAAAAAAATCTATAGAGTGCCATAATACAGATATGCAGGAGCAGGACTGAGACAAGGTCTTATGGTGCCTTATGCAAATAAGGCATATACCACCCCCACCCCGCCCCACTCCCAACCTCCTTGCGCCCCCTCCATGCTTGGAATGAAGTGGTGTCCTAAGCGGTCGTCTACTTTTGCCTTTCGGTCATCCTGGCCTTGTATATGAGCCATTAGTCTAGACCCAAACAAGAAGAAGCATTGTTAAAGTAAATCCTGTTCAAACAAAAAGATTGCACTTGAGGAAGCGCGGCATGTGCCCGTGCGAAACGCATAGATCCTTTGTTCTTATTTCTTTCATGCTTTATATTATATGTCTTTTAATGACTGTTATTTCTGAAATTAAAACTGACATTTATTTGGGACCTTTCCTGGTTGGGTCCTTTTGTCAGATGCAGCTAAAAACGTAACTTATATTTCGGTTTGCATGCCTACTGCTTGAGCACCACCATAGATCCGCATTGTATACCTCATCCAATTCATTCGGATAAAAGATGGTTAGTAAATCCTGTTCAGGTTCAGCTTGCCCGGTCTACAAGTAGGGAAGGTACAGTGATTACAATCTAAGGGTGTGTGCACAAATGCCCAGTGAAGCAGCGTAGTTTCCTTCTGGTGTTTTTGCATTAGTTAACAGGTCCAACACTGTGCCCATAGGTTTGATGGGGTACCATGAGGGGATTCTGGAGCTACACATGCTGCTTCTTTATCGAGTGTATCCATCTGGGGTGAATCTGGATTGACTGTCACACTTGTATATTAATCCATAGCAGACTAGTCTTTGGACAAATTGCATATACATAACCGTACATATCACCAGTGGGGATGATTCTTGGGGCCCACCAGTGGAGTTATTTCCTGGGCCCACCAGTAGAGATGATTACTGGGTTCTAGCAGTGGTAATGATTCCTGGGGCCCACCAGTGGAGGTTGTACTTGAGGCCCACCAGTGGAGTTGCTTCCTGGGGCCCAACAGTAGAGATGATTCCTGGGTTCTAGCAGTGGGGATGATTCTTTGGGCCCACCAGTAGAAATTATTCTGTGGACCCTTTCTACAGCTACTGTACATGGCTGCACATATTGAATATGCTTCTTGGCTTTGCCTCCCTTTCTCCCTAAAAATCACTCCCAGGACTGCTATTTTCAGTGGCCCACTATATCCAGTGGCCCACCAGGGCTTTCTCTTGCTCCCCTGTAGGACAGTCCAAGGCTGGTGCAGGGACACTCCCCTAGTTGATAACACCCAGCTGATAGATTAGTAATAAATTCTTAAAAAAGAATAACAGGAGAACCACACAATGTAATGATTTAAGGAAAGATGCTCCAGAATTGTTATTTCTTCTAGAATACTAGTATTTTCTAAAACAGACATTTCAGGAAGGGCCTCGGGACCTCTTTAACAGCTATGAAACAATGCAATGTGATTCATATAGCAACCAGCAGAAATTTAAGTGCAGCTCTGGATGTGACCGTGGTATATGAGATGATATATCTATTTCTGTTGTGGATATAGGTTCAACATTAAGGCAGCACTGTATACATGTTATAACAGCTTGCATCAATCTCTGCCCACAGAAGGTGAACAGATTTTCCAAATCTAGGTGCACATACAGAACGCCTCCAATGACCAATGGCACCTGAGGACCACTTTTCACTTTTAACTGAGGCCTTGCACTTTAAGTATGTTTTTAAATCTGTTTTTTCGAACAATTGTGTAAAACAATTGCAAAACCAGAAGATTTGCAAAGCCATTTTTATTTATAGCTTGATTTTACACAAATTTCATAAAAAAAATAAAAACCAATGAAACCAACATGAATGCACGTACCCTTTTGAGTCCTCTAAATCAGTGTTCCTCAGGGCCAGTCCTCAAAGCCATTGTTTTTAGGATATCCTGTAAAGGGCACTGACCATTTTATCACATGTGCAATACTAAGGAGATCCTCAGTTGATGGTCTGATGGTAGGCCTTGAGGACTAGAGTTGAGGAATATTGTTCTAAACTATCAAGGAGCAATGGCCCACTATGACCATACCCAAATGGTTGGCCAACCCCTGTCTGGGCCCAATTTCATGTCAGTGTCAGCAAACAAGCAATAAAACAATAGTTGTAACCACATTATAAAATTGTGTTTGAAATGTTCAGTTCCCAATTTCCATTCTGTGCTTCGTCCTTTTTTTGCTTTGGTATTTTCCTCAGGTTTACACCTTATAAATATGTAAACATCCGCAATGTCATAAGTGTATTGAACTCTGCATTGTTCTATTATCCTCACATGGATAAGTCCTGAGTGGTGCATTGTGACCCTTAAAAAACACAGCCTGGACCTGGTTTACAATGAAAAGTAAAGTGACCACAGCTGAGATTCTAGAGCGCGTTTGTATGGAAATTTCTGTATAAAAAAAAATATTGTCTCAAGAGACTTCCGAGCCGCTGTAGCAGTGAGAACAAGCGAAGGGTGACTGCAGACTGTCACATCGGGTGCTAAATATTCCTTACAGCTTGCCATTCATGTCACAATGACTAACTCTGCTATGAAAAAGCAAACTCAGAACGTTAGTGGAAACTTGTGTCCTATAAAAGAGAGAACAGAGGACAGGACTCTTCACTTACTGAGAGTCCTTCACCAATTTGACATGTATGATGACCAGAACTTGGACGACCACTCCAAAGCTACAAGTAAGTCCAATAGCCACCATACTTATAAGGGGAATGGAGCATCTTAGTAATGAGGAAAGGTTAGTAGAATTGAACTTATTTAGTCTTGAGAAAAGACGGCTTTGGGGGGACATTTTAAATTTTAAATTTTAAATATATAAATGATCCCTACAAAAAGTAGGGGGAAAAAAATTATTCCAAGTGAAGCCCCCTCAAAAGAAAAGGGGGACATTCCCTCGACTAGAAAAAAAAGGATTCCCACCTCCAAAAGGAAAAAGCCTTCTTCACTGTAAGAACTGTGAATCTGTGGAATAGCCTTCCTGAGGAGCTGGTCACAGCAGGAACAGTAGAGAGTTTCAAGAAAGGCTTAGATAACTACCTGGAACTAAAGAATATTAATGCGTACGTAGCTATGTAAAATTCTGGATCCTGGCTGGTGACAGTTCAGTGGTCAGAGATGAGTCAGAAATAGAAAGGACAGCACTTAAGAAGAAAAAATGGTGTCTTTATTCCAGCAACGTTTCAGATCTGAACAGAGCCTTTTTCAACTATTCTATTTTTGACATTGTTTCAGGCTTCGTTCAGCCTGTGGGACGTGCACTCATCTAGCTTTTCAAATCCCAGTGCTGTTTCTACTTTCTTTTTTTGCATGGTCAGAGATGAGGTCCCCCCTGGAGCAGATTGGTTCTTGCCTTGTGGGTTTCAGGGCTTGAAATCCTTGTCTCTCTCCCTTTACCCACATTTTGCCCACCCTTGGTTGAACTTGATGGACACGTGTCTCTTTTCAACCAAACTATGTAACTGTGTTGCCTACTCCCTGCGCTGGCACCACTGCAACTTCCAGGGAAAGTAGAGAGTTGGTTCCTCTAGGTCTGGACCTTGTCCAACCCTACTTGCTGTATCTGATCTCTCGAGGGCCACATACAATGACATGGAGGGCCATATGTGGCCCACGGGAATTGAGTTTGACATATGTACTATAAGACATTGGTTACACAGACATTACTAATCCCAACCTAGATGCCGGGGCAAGTATCAGTCCACCCTATGTTTTCTCTGCAGATTAGTAGCTATCATAGCCCTGAAGCAGAGACAGGATTGGGGCCCAACACTAAACCACCAAATTTCTCCAAAATCTTATGGAAGGGAAGGCTTATTACAAATCAAATCTTACCCCTTAGGGCTCATAGCAATGGCTTTGTCTGCCAGGGTCACTACTGTCTGTGTACACTGCTTGTCCAATTGCTTGAAGATATATAGTTGTGTTTGGATAACGGGCTCTCTCCCAGATAATTTATATCATAACCTTCAAAAGCTGACAGATGTAATAAAACAGAATGAGATTAGATTCTGATCTCCGATTGATGTAGGACATAGATTGACAATACAGTATATGGGCTAATCAGCCAAACAACAAAACAAATGTCTTCAGAAAATACAAGCAGTCCAAGGTAAATAGCAAGCTCGATCCACTGTCCCGGGCATTGTTCTGAGTGATTATCCCTCTGCGATATAATCTTATTGACAGCTGCTTTAGTGTCTTGGGAAAAGAAATGGCCTTTACTGGTTGGACTGACAGGCTTCAGAAATGCAATTTCAATGCAGTTTGTTGGAAAAAGCTTCCATGATGAATTTAACTAGGTCAAATGTGAACCATAGACATTTTTAATAAAAGTCAAAGGCCCTGGTCCATGAGATCAGTAGAACAATTACTATAATCCCTGGGATGTATGGAGCTGTTATGATGAGATGATTATAGACATTAACCTGCAGTTGTCCCAGGATTTCATTATGAACAATCCCAGAACCCCATAATAATTATTTTTTGGCAATTCCGTGCAATCTTAAAGCTGTCCAAATACTTCAAAAAGTGAACTAATGCCTAATGCTCATTTGGCTGACAGCTGTATCTCCCAATTCCCTATACACTGGCAACGGGAAAAGGGAGTATGCAACTGGGAGACAGCTCTGGGGTTGGCTGAGAAGAAAAGGATTGGGCATGCTGAACCAACTTACTGATCCTTCTTTTCATCATACAGTAGAGAGTTGGGACAACCACATGCACATTTGATGGCCCACTGGTCCCACCAATATTGATAGGCTTATTTAATTCTGGGTGCCCACCAGTAGAGTTTATTCTCCGTCCTATCCATGGAGTTGATTCTGGGGTTCCTCCATACAGCTACAGTACATGCCTCTTATCCTCTGCCTTTTGATTTTTGCCTCTTTCTCTGTGAAAATTAAATTAAAAGTCCTGCTTACCCCACAACCTCATCAAGTGATTGACAATTTGCTTTTCCCATCATATAAAATTTAATCACGAGGTGGGTCCTCCCTACTTACCTTAATCCGGCTCAGTTTACTTCCTCTGTATTACCAGAAACCTCTCCAAACATATAACCCTAATATACAGAGCTCAGCTTCCTCTCTCTATCATATAACCCCCATATATCACAGAGCTCAGCTCTATCCTTTCATATAAACCCTATAAATCACAGAGCTCACTTCTCTCCTCTATCATATAACCCATATATCACAGAGCTCAGCTCCTCCCTCTATCATATAACCCTATCTATCACAGAAATTCAGCTTCTCTCCCCCTATCATATAACCTATATAATCACAGAGCTCAGCTTCTCTCCTCTACATATAACCCTAAAATATCACAGAGTCCCGCTCTCCCCTATCATATAACCCTTATATATCACCGAGCTTTAGCTTCTATCTCTATCATTAAACCCTATATAATCACAGGATCAGCTTCTCCCTCTATCATATAACCCTATATATCACAGACTAAACCTCTCCTCTATCATATAACCCTATATATCCAAGTTTAGCTCCCCCTCTAATCATATAACCTATATAATCACAGGTCCCTTCTCTCCTCTATCATATAAAAAATTTTATAATCACAGAGCTCAGCTTCCCCTCCTCTATCATAAAACCCTATATATCACAGAGCCAGCTTCTCCCTCTATCATATAACTTAATATCACAGACTCAGCCCCCTCCTCTATCATAAAAACCCTATATTCACAAGTTTAGCTTCCCCTCCCCCTATCATAAACCCTATATATCATAGAGCTCAGCTTCTCCCCCTATATATAACCCTATATAACACAGAGCTCAGCTTCTCTCCTCTATCATATAAAACTTTTATATCACAGAGCTCAGCTCCCCTCCTCTATCATATAACCCTATTTTATCAACAAAAGCCAGCTTCTCTCCCCCTATCATATAAACCCTATATACACAAGCTCACTTCCCCTCCTCTATCATATAACCCTATATATCACAGAGCTCAGCTTCTCCCTCTATCATAAAAACCCTAAATATTCACAGAGCTCAGCTTCTCTCCTCTATCATATAACCCTATATATCACAGAGCTCAGCTTCTCCCTCTATCAAATAACTTTTATATCACAGAACTCAGCTTCTCCCTCTATCATATAACCCTATATATCACAGACCTCAGCTTCCCCCTCCTCTATCATCTAACCCTATATATCACAAGCTCAGCTCTTCCTCTTCATATAACCCTATTATCACAGAGCTCAGCTTCTCCCTCTATCATTAAACAAAAATCACAGAGCTCCGCCTTCTCCCTATCATATAAACATAATCACATAGTCAGCTTTTCCTCTCCTCTATCATATAACCCTATATATCAAAAGAGCTCAGCTTCTCCCTCTATCATATAACCCATATATCACAGAAACTCAGTCCTCTCCCCCTAACATATAACCCTATATAACACAGAGTTTAGCCCTCTCCCCCTACATAAACCCAAAATATCACAGATCAAACCTCCTCCTCATTTATATAACCCTATATATCACAGAGTTCAGCTTACCTTCCCCCTATCATATAAACCCAAATATCACAGAGCTCAGGGTTCTTTTTTATCATTTGAAACACTAATATCACATACTTTAGTCCTCTTCACATTAACCCTATTTCCACAGAACTCAGTTCCTCTCCTCATCCATAATAACCTATTTCAAGATTCTAAAAAGGGTCTTCCCTTATTTTTTATTCCCAATTAAAATCCGACGGAAAACAAGTCCTTTCAATTTTTTTCCACATATCACAGCCCCAATAGGGAAATTTGGAAACAGTAAATTTGGTTGGTTAGGAAAATTTTTTAGATTTGAAACATTTACATCGCAACATTAAAATTTAAATAAAGCCTTGAAAAGTAATAGCCCCGGTTTAAAAAAAGAAGTAGGGCTGATTAACCCCCTTTAGCATCTTGTCTCCTTTTTCTTCTATCTCCCACTAGTTAGTATATTTTCAGGGAAACTCAACTAAAGAGTGATTTCATACATATGCATACATCCATACCCCTACTTCGGATTGGTAAGATTAGGGCCTGAATTATAAATAGTCAAATAGTCTAAAAAATAAGGGAATCTACTATGAGAACAAAGAGTGACTTTTAATAACTATTTTTACTATTTTGTCATAGGCAGACTTAATCTCTATCAGTTCTCAATCTATAAAGCACCTAAAACTAACTTTTTTTATGTACAACACTTAACCTCGATACCCCTTTTTAAAAACCTATTTCTAATCTCTCAATTTGTCTCATAACTTTATCCCTTTCTAGTTCTGAAAGAATAACTCCTTTTCCATTTTCAAATCTGGTAGAACACCACCTATTATATCAGTAGGGAAACCCTATATATACAGTGATTTGCTGCAAAAAAGAATCCAAAACATCTAACTTGGGCAGTCGTCCCTAATCTGATGGGCATGAAGCATATAAGGTTTCCTTGTGAAACCCTCTACAGCGGATAACACAAAAAAAGAGGTAGAAAATCACAAATTAAAATGTAATGCCTGACCTCCCCAACATGTTTCACCAGCTAACTGGTTTCATCAGGGGATAGAAGTCCCGTGAATTATAAAGAAGGGACAAGGAGAAGGTGCCCTGGACCTTAACCAATTTGGTAGCGTAGACAACATAGATCATTCTTCGCAGGTGCATTGAAGAAATTTACTTACTTCTTACAAGAGGAACCTTAGACCCATGACTGGTGTTCTTTCATTGACCCTTCCAGAGACTGTGTGTCACATTATATGTGTTAAATGAACATATTCAGATGCGGCACTTGTTGATGTTGTTCTTGTCTTTATTTTGTATCTAGTGGACTGCTCAAACTGCAGCAACTGGCAATGGATCGTGCAATTCTCTGAAAGGTCCACCATCTCCGTGAACACAGTTGAATAAGCCATGTGATGGTCAAGCCTGAAACATGAAATATTAAGGAACGCTGGCTTCACGCACTACTGCGTCCTTTCAAGTCAGAAGGAAGAGTCTGGCCACTAGAAGATTTAAAAGGGGACATATATGACATCTGGCGCCAAGAAGAAGTTGCTGTGACCCGTGGCAACGATGTAGATCTTAGTAGTCAACTGTAGAAGATATATAGCAGAGCCATGATTTTTGCATCTTTTCTGGGGCGCAAGTTTTCATAAATGTTCCTGAGTGTGTTTCTTGTTAATTTGTTCTTTTCATTCCTACCTATCTTTTCCTTTCCACTTACTGATGACATCACTAGATTTGGAATGTTTTTCAATGGCATGCTGCTTAGTTCCACAGACATAACCTGCTCACATCATATCATGCTATGGCCCGTGTTGGTTTTCGAAAAACATTGGTTGAACCATGGATTACATTATACTTTCCAATTACTTAATTCACCACTTTCTTCAGTATTACCATTGTTTTCATACTAGTAAAATTCGGCGTCCCCTTTGACTGATGTTTTTGTAGTGTCAGAGAAGGTTATGTACTAATAGGGACGTGGACATGCACAGTCTAGTAGTTACCAACAAAAAAGGACCCCCCCATCATATTTTTATTTCCTTATAGAAATATTGTCATTTTTTCAATGCTCTGTGGTGGCCATTTTGGCAAATGATAACAAAAGGTGCAACTATTTGCAGTAGCCTCTATACAACAGATGACAAACTGTATCAGCATGTACATGGGCATACTATGGATCCATTTTGCACAAAAATGTGTCTATATAGATACAGCCCTGAAGAATGCCGAAGAAAAATGTCATCATATGAGCTAAGAACTAGGTCTATTGCTCTGTCTCTAGTATTGATAAGTGACCCTTATAACGTTTTCAGTGGAAACTCTTTTGCATATGATTTTGTGGCAACACAACATCATTCCCAACTTCAACACTAACCCAGTATGGGAAAAAACTTAAGGCACTTTTTTTTCCCACAGGGTAACATTTGGGCCATGCATGAGTTGTGAAAATACAGTTATTTTACTCGAAGGCAACAATATGTTGTAGAGAAGATCCAGCCTAAACTAAGGGGTTCTTCAGCTTTTAATAAATAAGGCCAATCATACATGAACAAGACTCTTTGAAATACAATATGTATTGTTCACGGGTTGTCTCCAGTGTCCTACTGGTCAAGAGTACCAGAAGACTCTGTGGTGGGTCCAGGCACTGACATAATAATATACCCAGAATATTTCATGGCCCAAAAGATCTAGTAGGAGACACCCTCATTTTAAGCTGACTTGAGAACCAATTACCCGATATCCTATTCAACCCTGCATGCTTAGATCCTCTGAAGATAGAGGGTGGGCCCTTAGAATAATTTCCTCCAAAGGGTCTAAGGAACTTCAGTCCACACTAGTTGTCTTCTTAAGGTGCCCATACACATTAGACCATAGCTGACAGACTATAGTTGTTTCCATAACCAAAGTTCTTTGGGTTCAAATGTAACATTAAATATTGTCCACGGATACACTGTCCTCATCTGGAAAGAATTTGGACCATTTCTGAAATTTTCAGCCAATAGCTGGATGAAAGATATTTGCTTGGTAACAATCTTCTTAGACATAACTTTCCTCTAAACAATGTTCCTCCTTTGCCCTATGTTGTTAAAAATGTATGGCCCATTTGAACAACTGTAATGGCCATTATGGACTAAAATGTGTATGGCTATATCCTGCGATTAAAAATTCAACAGTTGTTCAACCATCAACCTACTGTTTTTAATGTATACAACCACCGTAACCTGGACGTGGTTATCCGGACAGTGTTTATATAGACAGAGGGTCATGTGTTGTACACAAATAAATCATGTACTCATACCCTACCCATAAACACAATAAGCCTCATTTATCAAAACTATGTGCCAAAAAGGCCAATTTTTCCTTAGTTTTGATACATCAGGTCACTTTAACATAAAGTAACAGTAACAGTGCTACTCCCCTAATTACTTTCCCGGTGACCGGTTCTTGACCAAATTGCTGTACATTGTATATTATAAAGTATAAATACATACCGTGTACAGATTTTATTTAACTTTATTTAAAGATATGCAGAAATTAACTGAAAGAATAACCACCATACCCTAAAAGTATATACCTTCAGGGAAAAAACCTCAGTGTTATTATAGGTACAATGATAATCAACCAACGAATCAGATCTCTTTTCTTACCCTAGCTAGGAAAGCCAGCTTCTGAGTGGTTGCTGTATTAGTGTCCATATGATAACACTGTGCATAGGTTCAGGTAGTATTATTATAAGGACACAGCAGATCCTCCCATAGGAAGCCTATAACTTTAACATCTCAGCCTGGTTTACGTTTACGTTACCGCTTCTATTTGGAGCCTCAATCACAGAGGCAATGGTGGATCTCTTACATGGTGGACACCAGTGATGCCCTATGGACCCCACTGACTACAGTCGGGACTGTCAGATTTTCATCATGGTTTCTTTTGTTTTAACAGAAAAAAATGCTATTTTTTCCGTCATTTTTTACAGAAACCTCTGAAGCTGATATGAATCAAGCTAGATATTAAATATTTTCATATTAAAGAAGATATTCAGATTTTATGGTTGTTCCCCTATAAAGCGAGCATCTTTCTGGTTATGACTGTGCAGGTCTGCTCCCTATGTATTCTTGGGTCAGTCTCAAGAATCTCTCGGCATTGAAAGTTCGTCCTGATATGCTGTGTTGTAAATGGTGCATGTTTCATCCTCATATGAGATATGAAAGAAAATATACTGTACCGTCAAAGATTTTCCTAAATTTTATATAAAGTGTAAATCTTACAAACACAAGCTCAGTGTCTGGTGTGTTCTTTATAGGGATCTAGTGTGTACAAGCTATACTGTTCTTAATAAAATCACAAATTGAAAGCTACAGCTCAGAGTTGTTTTGTGAACCCGCCACAAGGATCAGGATGATAGACCCCTCCCCTGCAAACTTATATTCCTAAGGGGGTGTTCAAACGGCGTATTTGCGGGGCATACTTCTGCGCATAATTGCGCTGCAATGTACCCAAAGTATGCCCCACAAATATGGTAAAATCATATCACTCATTGAGAGCTATGATAACCCGACATACTCCCCAGCGTGTAAAGTGCACCCGTAAAAAGAAGTGATGTCACTTCTTTCGGGCCAGTACTCAATGGGGAAAACAAAAGTAATAGGAGGCTGGGACATAGCGCTGTTGAAAGTATGCACTGGATAAATACAAGGAGATAGTTTGGGTACTCCAGGCCCACAAAAAAATTTGTCAAGATAATTATAGCACAAATCACTGGACTAGACGTAAATATAAAACATAACTTTTACTAGATAGAATAAAACCTGTTTAATTCAAAAAAATATATCCATACAAATATAGGCTGTATAAGGACAAAATCCAGGTGTGTGGTCAATATCCCTAAGAAGCCCTATACTAGTGTCTGCCTAACAATATACAGAAAACATCATCCTAATAAGGACGGTCCTGTCCAGAACCTTGGACTAATAAGCCCTAATACGCCCTTGGTTAGTTATTTAAATATTAGCAATACACAAAAAATTAAACTGGTCAAAGATTACCAATACCAGTCCTGGATGCTCTCCAGTCCCGGTATACAAAGCTGAATGATGAAACTCAGATCCCAAAACCTAGGCACAATCGAGTCCAGGTATGAATACAATATATTTCTAACCTGACGCGTTTCCTTCCCATATAAATATATAATGGAATTCATCAGGGGAATTACTGAAACAGATCAACAAGATGTATGTACACTGTTAAATGCTGCCATATACTGGTAGAAAAAACTTGGTATGATTATCCAACTGGGCAGTATTAATATCACCACTGCTGAGGATACAATAAATCACTTGTGTAAAGTATAACATTAATACATACCAAAAAATACGGCAGTGGCCGTTAATAGAAAAGGTTACCTACCAGTTACAGCTTCATAGACAGCACTTACATATCCAAGGTATAATACATACTGAGTCCCTTCAGGATGTGGGAGGGAGTTCCAATTTGCAGTATAACTAAACCTCTGTTAATGACAGAGCTGCATGTCCCTGCTTTCTGTCAGCACACTTGTGCCGCGCGCACAGATATGCACTGCAATACGCCATGTGAACACAGCCGAAGAATACATTGCAGAGGGAAAATGGCTGTTTCCAGTGAATAAATATATGTAATTTAGTATTGAAAAATCTAAAAAAAATAGTATTTAGTAAGTATCTCTCTAAAAGCAGATCCAAATGAGGTCTCGAAAAGATTCAGCGTGCATCTGCCGTTCGTATCGTGTGCACTGCGGAAGCTGAACTTGTCCAAAAAGGTATCATTGTGCTTTATTTCTAATTATTAAAACTAACCTGAACATGTTGCTGAGAACGGAGATGACGTAGGACTTCAAGAGAAGTCTTATGGTAATTCTTATTATGTTGAAAAAAATGTTTGCATATCTAAGTCCTCCGTATGACCAAGGTCAGGTAACCTTGGTTTTAATGGAATCAATATGGACAGTTGTTCATATAAATTTTTCTTTTTCTTGGAGGATGAACTTATTACCTCTGTTACCTCATTAATACCATGGGGCAATAAACATTGCAGTTTATAGACCCAATACATCTCACAGAATGACCCAGAGGTGTAAGAAGGGAGAATGGGTGTAGTTGCTCTCACTTGTTAGTGGCGGCCTTGGTTCTCCACCAATCCGCCTTTGCTGCACTGGACTATTACAGTGAAGAGAGGGAGTTGACCTTCTTCTCCAATCCCCTGGCACAACCCCTTCAAAAGTTGAGTTGACCACAGAAGCTAATAATCTCAACACGGCCTTACTTAAGTATGTATCCTCAAAAATGTCACTTCAACTATTAACTGGTCCCTTGGCTTCCATACACTTCTTCTTCCTGTCTTTAGGGCTATGAGTATTGGACATATATCACTAGACCATGGCTGGTTTCGGCCTCATGCTGCACCTACAAAGGAGCTTGACACATGGACTGGCTGGCCCCTTTCACCTGGGTACCTATATATTCCCTGCGACTCCTCCCCTAGGTTACTGTCACTCCTGCTTAGGCTCAATCCAATATCAGCAGCACAATACTTGTACTAAAAAGCAATCACAAGGGACATAGGAACTACTGGAAAAAGCATTTCTACTACTTTGAAGAAATGAAAAATGTTGAGGTTCTTAGTTCACATTTTTGATTCAAAACTGTTTAAGCCCACCTGCCAATCAGCAAGGAGACCTCCATACAGGTGGGAACCTACGCTATTTATTACCTCTCTTGGTGCTTGTTCAGACCTCTATATTTCAGAGAAAATAGATTCCAGCAACAAGATACTCTGCATTGGTTTACAATATAAATGCTGTGATCATAAGATAATCAGCAATTTCTCATAAACACAAAACAAAATGCAAATCCCATATCATAGAATTCAGCTTTGCCTGGCCCTGCTGACAGGTGTATTAGCACTTTAGTAGTATACCGTCCTGTATCTTCCACACCACATGAGCACCATTTATGGTGCCCTGGAGCTTTGCCAACTCTTCCAGGAGTCTCAGAGGATACCCTTTCTTGTGGGAGTCTCCTGGATGAAAGGGTGAGACTTGGCAAGCCTGTTATGGAGGTTTTGTGACAGATTTACTGAATAGTATAAATTTAGATTACACAGTTTAAGTATGTGTCAAATTTATCACAGGGCTCACGGTGTATGAGAAATTTGGTGCAGCTGAAGACATTCGGGCATCATTTTTCAAAACTATCCAACAGTAAGATTGCCTCTGTTGCCCATAGAAACCAATCAGAGCTCAAAGCAACCAATCAGAGCTCAGCTTTCATTGCTTATACTGCTTAAAGAAATAGAAAGTTGTGCTCTGATTGGTTGCTATGGGCGCTGATTGGTTGCTATGAGCTCTGGTTGGTTGCTATGAGCTCTGATTGGTTGCTATGGGCAACACAGACAGTTTTACTGTTAGTTTTAATAAATGAGGCCTAATGTTGTCTATCTTTAGACTAATTAGAACATTTTACTCCACAGTTTTGGCTTATGGTGTCACATTTTAACCCACTGTCGGGCAAGGAGCAAAAAGTGTGTAAAACACATAATAAAATAAGAAATATGGTGAAAGGCATGTGAGGCAATTTTTTGTGCATTTTTTGGGGGGCATTTGGAATAGTAAATCTACCCCCACTATTTTCTTATACGTTGCAACTTGATGGAATTTCTCCATTCATTCATATTTATAAACATAGGGCCTCATGTAGGAAACTGTTCAGCAGTAAGACTGTCTTTGTTGCCCATGGCAACCAATCAGCGCTCGGAGAAACCAATCAGAGCTCAGCTTCAGTTTTTCTAGAGCACTATATGAAATGAAAGCTGAGCTCTGATTGGTTGCTATGAGCTCTGATTGTTGCTATGGGCAACAAAGACAGTCTTACTGCTAGACAGTTTTCATACATAAGGCCCATAGCATACCCATTATAATTCCACTATCCACCCAATAATAAATGAGGCACAGATATCTATCATTATGATTCAATGTCCAGTGATATTATGTACCTATAAACCTCCATAAGCCTGTATATAAAATCGGTGGTCCAAACAGATACAGTATGTGCCCATAGCAATCAACAGTCGCTGTAATATGAATATTAAAATTTTAAAATCCTTTCGGCCACCCAAACGGGGCGCGGCGGGGCCAATTGACTTCATAGGGCAAAAAAAGGTCCTTATTGAAACTACATTTGGGGGTAAACCCTTTGGGCTTTAGAGTCGGGGGGCAGACACAGTAAAATTTTCGCTAAAAGGACAAACTTTAACCCATTTAAAGGGTCTATGCCCTTCCCAAATAGAAGTCAATGGGTCCGTCGCAGTATCCTTTGGAATAGATGTTTTTGGAATCCAGACAGATAGCACAAATGGAGGCTGAAAACAGTTTTAAGGGCCCCAACAACACGAGTTTTAAATTTGGGGGCAAGAAATTACATGCAGAAACCTATCAGAAGCCATACGGCCTTCCTCTTTTTTTTTTTGGAGTTTGACCCCCTTTTGGGTTTTCCCAGGGTTTTTTTAATTTTTAAACTTGTTTAATTTTTTTTTTTTCCTAAAAATGAACAAATGTAAAAAATTTTCAGAAAAGTTTATTTTTGCTTCAAAGTATTCAACGTTTTCCTGGCAAACATCCCAAATATAGAACATAACTATATTCCCCCTTTCTATCATTTTTAAATTATAATGTTGACACTTTGAAACACCCGGAAAAATAGTATCCAATGACTGGGGAGTAGGGATAAGTATTCTGACAGCATGGAGACCTGGGGAATAAATTTTTGAACCGGGGCCCAGGCTCCCATTATGCCATTAAAAAGGAGCAAATTTTATTTTTGTAGATTTTTAAATGCTATATGTATTGCAGACAATGTTAATTGGAAGCCACATGCATGTGCTATAGTGTCAGGAAATTTTAATGTTCCACTTGGTGACTTGAAGAAAATCAGACACCAGAACAAATCACTTTCAAACAAAGGGAGACCAAAAAAGGTAACCCAAAAATTGAGTCTCTAACGACTCCCAAATAAGAAGTGTGCCCCGGGGTTTATGAGCACGAGGGGCAACTTCCCTCTCTTTAGTAATAAGCAATAAGTTTAGGTCACTGTTAGGTTCATCACTGGTTTGACTGAACTTATGAAAAAATTCAGGTTTGGAACACTCCAAACCCAAATTTTTTTCTCCAACCTTAGCCCTATCCCAACCCTAACCATAACTCTCAACTAAGGTTAGTTTTTTTGTACAGGTTTTTGCAGGTTAACTTACCCTTCTACAATGCCCCCATTTTAAAAAACAGTGTTTCCCCATGGGGGTTCATTTCCGGGTTTTTAAAAGGGGGTTTGCCCACTACAAGGTTTGGGCTGCTTTTATTTTAACGACCCTTGCAAAAAACCAAGCCCACTTTGCAATATATGTCCATTCCCAAATGTCCTACCTATACTGATTATCCCTCCTTGGATGGGGTTGGGAAAACAGCTCCTCAGGTCACTATAGCTACAGATCTGTTGAATCTCTCCTTATTGGGGTGCCCACCGGTTTCATAAACTTTCAGACCTGGCTTCTACTGCAAACTTTGCAGAAACCAGTTTAAAAAACCCCCCTGAAATTCAAAATTTAAACCAAGAAAAACGCAGAGGGAAGAGGAAAAAATTTTGTTTGACCCAAAACCTTTAAGGGCACTTCTTGTTTAACCGGGGGTGGGACAACAGGAGTGTCATGGGATTGGGAAATTTAAACCCATGATAAAAAAAATTTAAACCCCAACCCCCAACTTTTTTTTTAGGGTTTTGGGGTTTCATGTTTTTTTAAGGCCAAAAAAAACCCCAACGTCCATTTCCGTTTACCTGCTAAAGGGAAAATTTTTTTAAACCAAGGGGCAAAAACCCCCAAAAAGGGTTTTGAAACCAAAAAGCCTTATTTTTAGGGAAAAATTCCTTTTCCACTCCAAAACTGGGAATCTGGAAAAAAAACCCGGGTAATGACCCCCCCTCCTGAATCCAAAACACTATAAACTTTTTTTAATTAATTTTCACTCCAAAAATGCATCTAAACCATTTTTTTAACTCCCCTTATTGAATTCCCCAAAAACCAACAATTTTCCCTCTGGGAGAAAAGTTTCCCCAGTCTCCTTTCTTTTTTTACAGTAAAAAAATCCCTTTCTATGTTTTATGTAGAAAAATTTTCCCTTTCCCCAAGACGTAAGGATGCCCCCTTGTTCTAGAAATTTTCACCCCCGGGGTTTAAAAAAATCTTGGGGAAGGGTCTCTATTAAATTTAAACCCTTTGATGTATTTTAAAACATAAATTTTTTTATGTCCCCCCCCCGAAGGGCCCTTTTTTTCTCTAAACTAAAAAACCCTAAAACTTGCCCAATTTTTTCTGGGGATTGTATCCACCCCGTTTCCTTTTTTTTAAATTTTTTTTCCCCGCCTTTTACCTTTTCAAGCTCTACAAATTTTCCCTTTTCCCGTGGGACTTGGGGCCCAAAACGTACAAAATATCCTTTTGTGTTTTAACCCTTGACCCTTTTATAATGGGGGAAAAAAAGTTTTCCCCTCATGTGCCCCCTATGGCCCCCTTTTATCCCCCATCATCCAAATTTGCCCTTTGGGGAAACTGCTGCCTGCACTGGCGGCCCCACAGTTTAAGGGTTACTTCCACTAATTCCCAAATCCCCTTTTCCCTTTACTTTTACCCACCTTTTTCCATTTAAACCCTGTATCATGTAATGGATTTTTCCCCCCCATGTCATAAAAATTTCATTTATCTGTATTAAACCTCATTGCCAAATTCCCCGCCCCCCGGGCCTCCAACTTATCCAGATCCCCCTTTTAATAACAAAATTATCCTCTAAATTTTTTTGATTACTTACAGAGCTTTAGTATCATCTTGCAAAGGAAACGATATTCCCAAATGTGTTAATCCCTGGGAAAATCATTAAAAGAAAATGTTAAAGAGGATAGGGCCCCCAAAAACCGGGGCCCTTGTGGTCCCCACTTTAAACAGCCGATTTCCAGTCTGATAAAAACCATTTTAAATTTCAAAACCCTTTTTTTTTTCTATCAGTTTAGGCCCCAATTGCTTACCCCAATTTTGCCAACCCTTTTTCCCCCCCCTCCAAGCATTCTCCTTTTTATTTACCCAAAACCCTTTTTTCGGCCCAAAAACCGTAACCAAAAAAATTTTTAAAAAATCTAGATATAAAAGAACAAAACCCGGTGCCCCACCCCGATCCAGTTAAACACTGAAATTTCCCCCCTAAAAGCTGGGGTGGAAAACTATCCCGACAGGACCGTTTCCTTCATGAACCCAAAGCTTGGAAAAGGCCCTTATACAATTTTTTTTCCCGTGAGAAAACTCCAAAAGGAAAGCATCCTCTGAGAAAAACCCAAAACAAAAATTTTTTCCCAACAAAGGTTAAACTTTACCGGCCCATAGTTTTCCCCCGGGTCACTTTTTGACCCCTTTTTTGAATATTGGCCCCCCCATTTCATGGGGCCAATCCTTTGGGGCATAAACCCCTTTTTTCGACATCCATAAAAATTAAAAAATAAGGGGCCCATCTATACATCACTCAACTTCCCCTTTTTGGGCACGTTGGGGTTTTATGCCCCTCGGGCCTGGGGGTTTGTCTATTTTTAAACTTCCTAAGATGGACAGCACTTCTTCCGGGGTTTGAAAAAAAACTTTTTAAATTTGGGGTTTACCTCACCCTCCTTTTTTTCAACAGAAAAAAACCCTTCCCCCCTCTTAAATACAGTGGGGAAAAAAAATTTTTTAAAAAGGTTTTTCTTTTTATCCCTCGTCCTCTACTGTCCCTCCCCATATTTTTCAAAGGGCCCAAAATTTTCTTTTTAAACTTTTTTTCTATTTTTATATTTAAAAAATATTTTGGGTTTGTTTTGCTTTTTATAGCAAAAATTTTTTCCGTCTCCCCGCTTTGCTTCCCTTTTCTTAAATTTTTCAAAACTTTTTTTTTTTTCCCTATATCTTCTTATGCCCTCTTCACTGGGCCCCCCTTTTTTTAGTAGGGGAAACGCTTTTTTTTTTTGTTTTTTTTATTGCCTTTTTTACACTCTTGGGTTTATCCACATTGGGGTTTTTCCCTGTTTTTTTAAATTTTTTTTTTACCATTAAAGGGAAAGTACCCTTCCCCAGTGGGTCATAGGAATTTTTTTAAAAAAAATCCCCTTTATTATTTGTTCTGCCATATTTTTAAAAAACCTTTTTCCCAGTCAAATCCCGGGTTTTGGGGCCCCCCTAACAGAATAAAATTAGCCTTCCTAAAATTCCCCTGTTTTTTTGGGCTCCCTTTACAAAAAAAAATCTTTTTTAAGGATAAACGGAAAAATTTTTTATATTGTGGGCACTATTCCCCAGTGCCCCCCCAACCTGAACCTTTGGGTTAAATCTGTCCTCTATTATTAATAATTTGGCTAAAGGCCTTTCTCTAGTCGGTTTTCCCGCACCATTTGGCAAAGGGAATTATCATTAGTTATTGGACAAAAACCGTTTCCTTTGTGAAGTTAAAAGGTTTTTTAGAATTCCCCTTAAAAGTCTGGAAAAGTTAAAATTTGCCCAAATAATAACCTCATTTTTGATTTTGCCCCCTCAACTATTTGGGCCCCCAGGGGAAAATCTTTTCCCTGGGTTTTTGTTTTAAATTTTGGGGGGCCCATACAAAAACTCCAAATTTAATTTTTATTCTGGGTTTTTTCCCCCCATTTTATATTTACCTATAAATAACCCACCTGTTTTTTTCCCCCCCAAAAACCTTAAAATCCCCCCTTTTCCCCCCCCCCAGTGTTGGCTTCAGAAAAAATTGAAAAATTTTAAAAGACCCAAAACCCCCCCCCTTCCGGTTTTTTGCGGTCCCTTTTAAATAACTGTAAACCCTGCCCAAATTTTAAACCGTCCCCTTTCGTAGCCCTCGTCCAGCCAAGTCCCCATTTTCCCCACTATGTCAATTTTTTCTTCAGCAAAATTTAAAAATTTTTAATTTTATTTATTTTGTTTGGGCAACTTTCCGGCATTGGGCGGTCTGGGGAATTAGAGAAATTTTTCCCCTTTTTATTCCTTTTTCCCTGGGTCTTTTTATCTATTGCACACCCCCCCCCTCCACCCACCCCCTGTTTTATTTTTTAATTTTCCCCCTCCCAAACTTTACTTTTTCTTCCCTGCTATATGTGGGCCCATCCCTAGTTAAAATATTCCTCCAACTTCCCCGGGCCCTTTTGGGCCCCCCAAAACAGCTGCAAAACCCCCCTCCCCAAATTTAATGCAAGGGCCCCTCCCTAGCATAGAGCTGTAGCCCCAAAACCCGAAGTCCCGCCCAGTTCTCCCAAAAAAACCCCAAAACCCCCCCTTTTTTTGTTTTTGGGCACCCCAAATTTTTTAAATTTAAACCCCCCCCCCCCCAAATTTGGGAATTGTTTAGATTTGAATTTGAGTTGAAATTGACTTTAGCCCAAAGTGCAAAAAATACTAAAGGGATTTTCCCGATTTAATTTCCCAGAAAATAGGACAATTTTCTACCAAACCTTGTAGTGTTTGATAATTTTGCCACTAAAACACCTCTGGGGGCCTATCGAAACCCTGGCCCTGAAGGTGCCCCGTGCTGTTTAATATTAAAGAAGGAAAAACACTCAAGTTGCCCTTGTGCATCCCCCTGGATTGGAGTTTTTTTTTTCCACACATTCCCCCCAAAGCTCGATAAAAAAATTTAGATTTGGAGAATTTGAAGGTTAAGTCAACGACTTGAACTATTTGTCACTGCACAAGTTTTGCAGTATGGCAGGGGCATTATTCTCCTTAAAGAGTCCACTGCTATTAGAAAATAACCTCCACAAAAGATTTTTAACCCCAGACTTTTAAGGGGGGCCAAGTGGGGGGGTGAGGGGATGTAAACCCCCTTTTTTTTACGGGGGCAAAGGTGAGGGGCCCCCCCGGGGAACCCCCCTAAGGTGATGGTGCAAAAAATTTTTTTTGACAAACCAAATCCCTTTTCTGCTGAACTCAAGCAAACTATGAAGAGATTTGCTTTTTTTTTCCCCATAACACATAATTTTAAAACCACAGGGTTTCCCTTAACCCAATGGGGGCCCAAAAGGGGTTTCCCTTTTTATACCTTTTTTAAAAGACCCCAAAACTGTGAAAAAGAAAATATTTAAATAAAAAGTAAAATTGTTTTCTCCCCCAAATTACATTTTTCCATAAAGACATGCAACACCAAACAAAACTACATTTACCCAATAAAAGAAATGCTTCTTTATTGAAAATAAATCAACGCAAATACAAAAATAAAAATGGCGGGCCAAAAAATTTTCCCAAAATCTACAGGTAAGTGTAAACCCCAAAACAAAAAACTCAAATTTTTAAAAAAAAATAAAAATGATAAAACGGATTTAAGAATATTAAAACAATAATTAATTTCCCCAACAAGGGAAAAAAAATAATACAATATGATCAAAACCCAAAAGTATATAAATAACCAAATACAAAAAAAAATCCATAATAATGGGGAAAAACAGACCAAATAGGGAAAAATTTAAAGACCCAACCCAAAATGCACATCAGGGGAGGGAAAAGGAAGGGAAATTAATTTTAAACACAGACTAAAATACCATTAAATAATAAACAGAAAGACAGCCTATGGCCATGCCCAGGGCCCACTGATGCTGACTGTATGCTGAGAGGTAGAGCTACTGCTGAACTACAAAGCCTGTCACTTTAGACCCCATAGTATGGTGGTTCTGTAGTTCTACTCCTGCCTCTCATCATATAAGGTAGAGCCCTCTGTGCTTCTGAGCCTCCAAAGACCACAGACCCCATAGCTCTTGCTATGGCTGTTATAGTGGTAATTCCACCTATAATATTGTCAGTAGCCAGCCAACTGGAAGTGCCTAACAATATACTACTGACAATACGTGGCAGCACCACTCCAATAATTCACTTTTACATGGGCTTTACATAAGAACGTTTGATCACCCAATCTCTGGACAATGTAAAACTGACCCTGATCAGCCAACAAATGAAGAATTATGCTGATTGGATATATTATACGGGTGTAGCAATGCTTGTTGGTCAGTGGCACAACTCTCAGCTACAAACTGAGTGATGAAGGATCGCATGAATGATTGATCTCCCCCATGAAGAAAGTATCAGAAGGCATTTAAAAAAATGAGCAAATTCTTGAGTTATGTAAGAGGGTCCTATGCCATTGGGCAGCGAAAGCATGCTGACAAGAAGAGGTGAGAAATATGCAGTACTCTGGGAACATGTCAGGCATTATAGGGAAAAATTCTGCAAGTAAGAATGATTTCAAAAGTAGAGGTGTTAATAGTTTACTTCAATTCAATAACAAAATGCAAAGTGAATGAATGAAAGAGAAATCAAACTCAAATCAGTTTTTGGTGGGACCAGCCTTTGCCTTTGTAGTGCTGGAAGTGATGATGTGGTCTCCACAGAGCCCTGATCCCATCATCATCCAGTCTGGGATTATAAGAAGAGATGGAAGGATCTGAGCAGTGCCAGTCTAAAGTTCCTCGGGCCCACCAGAAGGTTACTTCTTCAAGATGTCTGCAACAACCTCCCTCCCAAAATCCATCAAAAACTATATACAAGAGAACCTAGAAGAACTAATGCTGTTCTGAAGCCAAAGGTTGTTATCCCCATATATTGATTTGATTTAGATTTCTCTGTTGCTCACCCACTTTGTATTTTGTTAAAACTTCTATTTTTGAAATACAGATTTCCCAGAGTTTAGTTATAGATGTTTCACAGCTGAGGTCTGAGCCATTTCCTATAGTCTTCTATAGCTCTTCACATAAACATACAGTATTATGAGTAAAGTGCTATAATACAATTGAAGAAAAACAAAAGCGATGTCCAGTCTCGAGGTAAACAATGGAGAGTTCTTTATTTCAATATAGTCGGTGCAGAGGGTATATAAAAAAAACGTGGGGTGCAAGCCTACGCGTTTCAGGAGCAATTCCACTCCCTTGTTCACGGCATGCAGGTAACACTCAAATGAACAGATTAAATAGGGAACTGATCGTCATGCAAACGATACGTCATTTCCTCTTCAATACATAATGGGTATACACTGCTTGATATAAAAACTTCTAAAAATTATTTAATATCTTTGCTTAACCACTCTTTATCTAATACATCTATGTTTCTGATAAAAGAGGTTTAAGGGGGTTTATAGGGGGTTATAGGGGTTTTGTGAATTTAGGGCGTTACGGAATTTAAAA
>JAODAL010052387.1:0-26014 GCA_025379985.1 Phyllomedusa bahiana
TTTTGTAAGGGGGATATTGTATGTGGGCTGCTGGGGGCTTAGTGCCAGGGCTGATTTTTATTCCCCCAGTCTGGACCTGGGGGTAGCTACCTGGTAGTCTCCTAACACATAAGTCCAAGCTACCTTGCTGTGTGCTCTGGTGGTAACCAGGAGGCTACTAAGGCTCTGCTCCCTGAGGTGGCTTACACAATCGCTTGCGGTGGTCCAGAGAATCCTCCTCCCGTTGTGACACTTCTCTAGCAGTGCATGGGATGGTGATGTCACTGCCTGCTGTGTCTTATCAGCAGCACAGGTGCTTGCCTATCTTTCTTACTGACAAACTTTTACCCATTATAGCTCTGTAGTATTTTGCTCCTCTGTTAAAACCCTTCCATTACCAATGTCCCTCTACAGGGTCAGCAAGGCTGAAATGTCAATCACAGCTGTAGATCCTGAACAGAAAGCAGGAGCTTGAAGCTAGCTGTGAAGAGTAGGTGCTGTAACACAATATGGTGAGAATATCCCTTATAAAGATACATTTTACATTGACATTTTACCCTGACAGCAGAGAAAAGCTCAATTTGCAGCCAAAGTTTCCACAGATGCTGAGAGCTGGTCAACTCTGAAACACCTTCTCATGTGCTTGGAGGACAGACCCCTCCAGATGTATATGGCCCCATGGACAATGGCTTCTCTTTCTACCCTACTCATAGCCATGGCTCCCTTAGCTCAATTGACCCTCCCATCTGCCAAGGTTTATTGACACTGGCCCTGGTTAAGAAAAGCCACACTAGCATATAGATTCTGGTTCAGGTGGAACCAACCCACGAAGAGCATCTATGTGGGTCCTCTAGAGGTTAATTTTCTAAAGGGCTTTTTTTTTAACCCTGTATGTATGAGGAAATGTCTCCCAGAATCTTACATACTGGGGAAGAGAGTGCGACACTGTAGGATAGAAATTAAGAAAAACACGGCTCCTTTTTGGGCATTGTATAGCACCAATATTTGGGCACTCTTTCGTGGTATTCATGTAGTTACAGTTGAAACCAGAAGTTTCCATCCACTCTATAAAAAGCCCCATCTGCAGGTTTTTCTCACTCTCTGACATGAAATCAGAATAAACCTTCTCCGTTTTAGGTCAATTAGGAACCAAAATTATTTATATTTGACAAATGCCAGAGGAATGAGAGATAATTTTTAAGGCCTTTTTATTACTTTCTGCAAAGTGAAAAGTTTCCATACATTTCATTAGTATTTGGTAGCATTTCCTTTAAAGGGTTTTTGCCACGAGTGGAGAACACATCCACCACTCGCAGCGCCGGCTGGAGAGCTGGCCGCACTTGTGCATCCCTCTCCATTTCAAATTTTTGGGGTTTCTGAGTACACCGAGGGGTCGTTCATCTCTGCTCGGAAACCTCATAGAAAAGAAGGGGGGTCTGCGAAAAGAGAGACCCCTCCATCTGCCGGAAGGTTTTGGGGGGCCTGTTCCCGAGATAGGTCCGGGTCCCAAATCTGCACCTATCAGACAATGAGGGCATATCCTAACAATACGCCATCATTGTCTATGGTGGGAAAACCCCTTTAAGCTGTGGGAACTTGGCAAAACTTTTTGGATACCCTCCCCACAAGCTTCTCACAAATTGGGAGGAATTTTTGGCCCCTTCCCCCCAAACAGAACGGGTGTAACGACCATGTATGGGAGGCGTCTTGGCTTCTGCCTTTCCTTAACCATAAATTTCAAAGATTGAGCCCCAGGGCTTTGTGATGGCCGCTCCAAAAACTTTTGACTTGATTCCTTTTTAAATTTTGTAACCAGATTGGGCAGTAGCCGGGCCTTTGTCGATTGGAAGACCCATTTCTGCCCAAGCTTTAACTCCGGGAAAAAATTTTTTGCTTCAGTATTGCCATAAATTCTTCCTTATACCACTTTTTTGTGAAGTTTACCATCATTCTGCGCAAAACAACCCCCAAAAAAGATGCTGCCACCCCCTGTTTTCACAGTTGGGATGGTGTTTTTAGCTTTCAAGCTTTCCCCCTTTTTTCCCCTCCAAACGAACGTGGCATTTGGCCAAAACATTCCCAATTTTAGTTTCGTCAGACCACGGACATTCTCCAAACATGTAGGCTCTTTTTCCTTGGCATTTGCAAAATTAAATCGGGTTTTTTTATTTTTTTTTTTTAAGAAATGGCTTCTTCCGGCAGAGGGGCCTTTCACCCATGTTGAAACATATCCCTTTCACTGAGGATAAGACACAATCTTTTCAGCTCGCAACATCTCAAAAGGGTCTTTTGCTTTTGTTTTTTGGGTTGAGGTGCACATGTCGGACCAAAGCACTTCATCTCTGAGAACAATCCGACCCCTTCCGAGGGTAGATGCGGACTTTTCCCTCTTTTTTTGTACTTGCATAAAATGTTTGAACAGATGAACGAGGGACCTTCAGGATCTAAATTTTCCGCAAGGATGATCCAACTTGTGCAAGTCCACAATCCTCTTTCGGGAAACTTTGGGTGATTTCTTAACTTTTCCCTGATGTTACACACAGAAAACAGTGTATTCTGGGGATGCAATTAAAATCCACCACAGGTGTGTTTCTAATTTAAATCAGTGTTGCCAATAAACCTATCAGAAAACTTTCCCAAAAACCCGACCCACTTGGGCGGCCCAAATTGTTTAACATATAAACCATTAAGGGAACTTCTGACTTTAAAGAAAGTAATAAAAATTAAAAATTCTCTCATTATTCCGGCATTTGGCAAATATAAATTTTGGTTCCTAATTGACCTAAAACGGGGGAAAATTATTTTTGATTTTATGTCTAAGTGAGAAAAAACCTGCAGATGGGGGCTTTTTATCTGGGAAGTAAACTTCTGGTTTCAACTGTATGTGCTGTAAGGTGCAATTATTTTGGGCACTATATCGTACTATTATAAGGGCTGAACATGGTAGCATTTTGGTGTAAAGTACCATTTTCTGAGCAGTCTATTGCCTTTTAGCACTTTATTTCCCTTTGCCTTCTGACCTGTTTTCTATTTTTAAACTTTAGTGGTACTCTTGGGCAATGAGGGAAATCCATACTTGCTTTTATGACAGTTTATTGATGTAGAAAAGTCAGAAATCTCTGCACAAACCTAGTTTTTTTTTTTAAAATGTGACTTTTTTTTTGCCATTTATATAGCTCGGTCCTATTCCACAGCACTGTACAGAGATTGTCATCATTCACATTGGTCCCTATTTGGGCTCACAATCGAAGGGCGACATGTATGAACGGGGCTGCACCAGTTTTCTGCCATTTCTTGAGCCAAAAAACCTGTTATAGCCCTGTTCAATAGATGTAAGAACAGTCGTATGCCAAAATGAGTCTCATTATGCGCCAAAAATGGCGCTTTTGAATGCTCCAAAGAAACTACACGCCACATTTATGAACCCACATATGACAGGTTCATACATGCTGTCGCATTTTACACTCCTCTGTATCGACTTAGAACTGGCGTGTCGGCGGCAAGTTTCATACATGTTGCCCTAAGAGTGATGGATGAAGTTGGAGCACCCAAACAAAACCCACATAAACATGGCAAGAACCACAGCTCTCCTCTAGAAGGAAGAACGCTATTAGTGCCATTGGTCATGGTGGCATCCCTGTAAGTGGAAAATACTAAGCTGGTGTAGGAAGTTGGCTGGTCTTGATTTACAGTAGGTAGCACTATAGAGATAGCTTTCTTCTTTCTACAGTAGACCTGGGCATTGTATGGCCTGTGGGCCACAACCGGCCCTCTAATAAGCTCTGACCGGCCCGCGTGATATTTCCCGACATTACATGCAACTCAGGAGTCTTCGGCTACACCGCCATCCGTCAACCGTTAAGGTCCCAAGTTGATACCGGTTGCTAAGCTATCGGCTTGAGAACTTGGTGATCGGCGATGGCAGCGGGTACTAACTGTATGTCATCCTGTGGGCGCACATATAGTTGCAGGTTTCTGCGGAGAAAAAGGCTCTCCACTCCGCAGAGTACACCGGTGAGCCGCAAGCAGGCTTGTGGGTCACCGGAGTGCATAGCACAGGCGGCGTGAGAGTGTCATCATGCTGCCTGCATGGCCTGATGACGTCACGTCACCTGTACAGCAAGAAGACGGAGAACAGCGGGAGCTTCAGGGAGCAGGGGAAAGGTGAGTACTGTTAGTTTTTTTTATTTTTAATTAGCCCTCTCTACCTGCTGTGGGACATATAACCTGCCTATATACCTACTGGGGGACCTATATACCTGCTGGGGGACATATAACCTGCCTATATACCTACTGGGGGACCTATATAACTGCTGGGGGACATATAGACTGCCTATATACCTACTGGGGGACCTATATACTTGCTGGGGGACCTATAACTTACCTATATACCCACTGAGGGACCTAAAACCTACCTATATACCTACTGGTGGACCTATAACCTGCCTATATACCCGTTGGGGGACCTATATCCTGCCTATACCTACTGGGGAACATATAACCTATATACCTACCCACTGGGGGACCCTATTACCTTCACTAGGGGACATATAACTTACTGAAGCACCCTAGTCCCTATACTGGAGGGGCATATACCTTACTGCATTGTGAAGTCGCTAACAATCTTTAAGCTGGTTGTTAAGGCCTCAAGTCGATTGATAAAAACTTAGCAATCGACTCCAGGGTCTATAGTGTATAGGTGGATAGAACTGAGTTAAATATATTAGTCTGGCCCTCTAAAACTATTCCAATTTCTCATGTGATACCATGGGAATATGAATTGCCCTCCCCTGGTCTAGAGGAGAGCTAACTCATATACTGTTTTTCACAGGAAGCATTTCCCTGGCTTGTAAGACTCCTGTAACATTTCAAGGACTTTATTTCTGGAAAACAGGCAATACTTGCAGGGCTGGGCAGTACGGGGTCCGACCATACTGTGAAGCAAGGACAGGTCCGTGGCCACCGGCAGCCGCCACCTGCTTGCTTCACAGGGTAGAAAGAACTGGTTCTGGGCATGTTCTTTTTAGTATGTAAGCTATTGCAATTGTATGCACATCCTTGCAACGCACCCAGGGCTGCCGTTAAAGCAGTACAACCTGTAGTGCTCCTTGGGGCCTGGCCGGTCGGTGAAGCGGGAGGCGGGGGGGGGGGCCTGCGGCCGTAGGTAGGTTCTGCCCCCTTGCTTCACAGAGGCCATCTTAATTGTATGCATGTTCTTGCGATGTGCATACAATTAAGATGAACAGCGGGACAGGGAGAGCTGTGCGCTCCCTGCCGTACATAGCTGGCATATCTGGCAGGCGGTGTGACGGAAGTGACGTCATCGCGCCGTCTGCCGAGTTTCCTGTCCTAGGCCCCAAGCCTAAAGCAGCAGGCTTGGGGTCGGGAGCAGATGGAAATGCCGGGAGAGTGCGGCAAGGTGAGTAATTAGCTGGGGGGGGGGGAGGCATTCTGCCTACAGGGGGGGCTATTCTGCAAAGGAGGGCCCTGAGCTACATGGAGCCCTATTCTGCAAAGGGGGGCCCTAAGCTACAGGGGGCCCTATTCTGCAAAGGGGGGCCCTAAGCTACCGGGGATTCTATTCTGTAGAGGGGAGCCCTAAAGTACAGGTGGGTCCTATTCTGCAAAGAGGGGCCGTGAGCTACAGGGATGTCCTATTCTGCGCAGGGGGGCCCTAAGCTACAGTGGGGTCCTAATCTGTACAGCAGGACCCTAAGCTACAGGAGGTCCTATTCTGCACTGGGGGACCCTCAGCTACAGGGGGCCCCTATTCTACCTACAGTGGGGACCCCAGGCTACCTAGCTACCGCCCGGGGGTTCCAAGCTATCTAGCTACCATCCGGGAGCCCCAAGCTACTGCTCAGGGGCCACATTGTGCCTATATACCTACTGCTGGGCCCATAATTACCAGGGGGTAATTATTACCAATGGGCCATTATAGATGGGGAGTTTATACATGGGGGGGGGGGGGGGCACTCTGTTGGGAAAATGATAAAAAAGTGTGGAGTCTCAGGTTTTTGTGCTGTAAATTCTGCAGGGACGAGTGGTGGACGGGAGAAGTCATCATGGAGGTCTGGACTGAATGGAGAAGAAAAGAGAAAGTGAACAACTCAGACAAAACATCACCTGTAAGGCCCTATATGTAGGTAAACCGGGGCGGAAACCCCGGGGGGCGGGGTTGACCAAGGGTGGAGGCGGGCGGGGCAGTGTGGGGGCCGGTCACCTGGGTGCGGCGCCAGGGATGGCGCGGGGGGGGCCCAGATGCTCCAGCTTTATGGGGCCCCAAAATTTCTGATGGCGGCCCTGGATGCACATACAATTGAGATAATGTTTGTGGGGCGAGAGAGATATGGGCTGTTTACTTTACTGTGCAAGTCGGAGGAAGTACATAAACCCCGCCTGGCACTTCCTGTCTTAGCCCCCAAGCTAAAAAACAGGTTTGGGGGCCGAGAACAAGAAACCGCCGTGGGGGAGCCTGGAAAAAGTAACTTATAAACCCGGGGCCCTAATCCCCTAAACCACTGGTACCCCCCCCAAATTACCTACTACAGGGAGCCCCCAACCCCTACCTCCTATCGGAGCCCCAAATCTATTCCCCTCTGGGGCCCCAAACCTACCCCCTACGGGGGACCCCCCAAAAAAAATCTACTACCACGGGAGCCCCCAAAACTCCTCCCTACTGGGCCCCCCCAAAAAACTACCTCCTATGGAGCCCCAAAATCTACACCTACGGGGAAACCCCAAATCTCCCTCCCTACGGGGACCCCCAAATTTTCCTACCTAAGGAGCCCCCAAATCTACCTACCTATGGGACCCCCCAAAATCTATCACCTACGGGGGCCTTCCAAACTAACCTCCCCTACTAGCCCCATTACTACCTCCGGGGCCCCCAAATTATTATATGGGGCCCCCCTTTTTTATTACCCGGGGGGGCCCCCCAAAAATTCCGTCTAAGGGGTTTTTTTGTAAATTTGCGGGTGCAGTGTGGCCAAGAAAAATCCCTCATAACGGTCTGGAACCGTATGGAGAAGTGAAAGGGAAAGAGAACGACTCATCGGACAAGAAAATCTTTTTTGAAAAACTAAATGTAATGCACTGGGTTACAAGGCTCAGGGTGAAAGGGGCTCAGGTTTTTTTAAAATTTTGGGGGTTTACCAAATCAACGTTTCAATTTAATCCCCAAAATGGGTCAACGGCCCCATGCAAAGAACGCCCGAGGGTCCAAAAAAAAAAGGATTGTTGCTCTACATAAAGACAGCCCAAGCACACTGAGCTGCAGTGCGGTGGCCAAGACCATCGAGGTTTAAATAAGAAGGTTCTACTCAGAAACGGCCTCCCCATGGTCGACCACAAAAGCGAGTGCACGTGCTCACTAATTTTCCCGAAACGTTTGAGTGTGCAGATTTTTAAACACCTTAAAAACCAGGCCTGAAAAGGCTTAAAGGGGTTGTCTCGCACAAAGAATAGCTTTCAAAATTGTGGGGAACACAAAAAAAAGACTTTTTTCCCAAATTTAAAATCTTTGTTCCCTGTTTTCCCCCAAGGAGATCCCCAAGTGAATTTTTGACCTCCCTGGTTTTTTTCAGTTCCCTCATAACCAACCGTAAACAATTCTCCCCCCGCTTTTTGTTCAATGCTATAAAGTGGTGATGTCATCACACAGGTAAGGGCATGTCCTGTGCTGCTCAGCAAAAAAATTTTTGATTTATGTAAAATAAACAGAACTGAAATTTAGGCTTTTTGTTTTGGGGATCAGGAAAAGAACCCTTTTAGAGTTTGAAACTAATCTGATCAAATTAAAGAGCTGAAAGCACAGCACGGCAGGAGCTGACAAGCAGGGAGTGTTAAAAAATAGTCCGTCTGAACCAGGAATGACAGGGGGTATTTCATTCATGCATTCTCGAAACTTAAAGGGGGAAACAACTCCTTAATGACGCAGCTAAATTTTGTAGTTTTTGCTTCCCTGCGTTTCAAGTTGTAACTTTTTTTTTTATCTTTTAAGTGACGCAGTTGTATGGGACTTATGTTTGTATGTTGCTGCCACACCAGCGTGCACCTATGCTCATTTTTTTCCAAAAATTTTTTGGGGTGGTAGAACCAAAATTGTTTTCTAGCTTTTCTATGGGAAATACGCCCCCCTTGTTGGTTTCTCGCACTCCCCCCCACCTGCACAGCTTTTTAAAAAATGCAGGGGGATTTGTAGCAGGGGAATCTTCTCTCCCTAAAAAGTGGAGGGCTAAAGGGAAAGAAGGTAATGTTAGGGAGCTATCATACAGCACAGTTTGGTGCAGTTTTAACTGCGCTCCAATTAAACTGCATTATTTCCAACAAGCTCTTTTCACTTTTTTTTAAGCTGTTTAAAAGATATAATCAATTAATTTGTTTGTATCCACAAACTTCAAACACAGTCATTGATTACAATTGAAAAAACCCCTTTTGAACAATTTTAGACAAAAGAAAGAAGCTTGCTGGTAAGAAAAAGGGAGTTTAATGGAGCCATTTAAGGGGTCGTTAAAACGCTTTTTTTGCCGCGGATTGGGGCCCGTACTGCGCGTGGATTTGTGCTGCAGTACGGCTCCAATCCGGGAATCATTTACGTAAACCACCGTTCTCATAGAGAACAGTGGTTCCGTCCGGGGTCCTCCCCCCCTGGCGGGGAATCCGCCCCGGGCCCGGGGGGGAAAGTGACATGCACATTTTTTTAAAAAAGGCACGGAGGGGCCCCCTGGATTTAAAGGGAAGAAAAAAAGGGGACCAAACCCGGGGGGGCGCCCCCCCCGGCGCCCCTTTTTTCCCCGGCAATTTGTGAGGCCGAATTGCGCTTTCCCAAAAATCCCTCGGGAATAAGTCTGTGAAACACGGGCCAAAAAAGGCACTTAAAAAATTTCATTGTGTTTTAAATGCACCCTTAGGGGGTGGGTTCCCAAAACCAGGCTTATTTAAAGCCGTAATTGTTTGGGCGGAACCAAAACCCCCAATTCCGGGTTGAATAAGGGGCCGGGGCGCTGCCCGCCGGCCCCAAAAGGACTTTTATTATTTCCCCCGGGGAGTATTGCCGGGCGGATTCGCCCCAGCGTGGAGGGGGAGATTTGGAAACCAAAAGTTCTCCTATGAGAAAATGTGGGTTACTGTAGTTAACTTTTACGGGATTTTGGAGCCCCCACTGCAGCACAAAATCCGGGGGCCCCAGAAAGGGTCCAAACAAACGCCCCAAATAAGCCCGTGTGAATGAGGGGTTAGAGGGAAAGGTTTTCAACCCCGGGCTGTGTTGAAGTCCCCCTTGTTTATTGGGAGGTTTTGGGTTAAAGACAACCTGTCACATAGGTTGTGCCCCCCTTTTCTGAGGGGAGAACAAGTAGGGGCAGACCTTTCTGTTTTTTCCCGCGCTGTGTCCCTTTTACTGTAAGATGCTGGAGTTTTAAAAAGCATTTAACCCCCCCTTAAAAACTTATTCATGGCAGGGGTTTGCTACCACCCACCCCCCAAAAGGGAGCCCGCCCCCCAAAAACATTTTTTCACAATTTTACACCTATTCAAAGAAAAAGGGTTTTTCAGTTGAGGTTTGGGGGGGGGCTGCCTCCCCGATTGGTGGGTTTTTAAAAAAAACTGAAATCTTTTGAAAGGAAATCTTCGAATGAAATCTTCTGGGGTGAAAACGCAGATTTGGGGGCTTAAATTTCAGAAAACCCCCCAGATCTTACAGAATAAGGGGAAAAACAAAACGCTGGAAAAAGCAGGTCTGAAACAAATTGTGCTGGCCCCCAGCCCGGGGGCAAAAAAATATTTGACAGGTTTTCCCCTTTAAAAGGGGTTTTTTTTTCCCCAAAAAAGGATCGCCCGCTTTTTTAAAGTTAAAGATTTTTTGAAAAAAACAAGTCACTTTTTAATTTTTGTGTTTCCCTTAACAGTGTCCCTACCTATTCCTAGGGTATCCCCTCTTGTATGGGCTGCATCAGCTCCTCATGTCGCTATAGTACAAGCGTTTATCTCCCCTATAGGCTGTCACACTGGTTGCTATACTACAACCTGCCCTACGCAGCCTAATAGAACAATAAACATGCCCCTGAATTCAAATAATACCAAGAAAACAGGACTGAGGTGAATGAATCAATGAGGAACCCCCCTTTAAGCATTTTTAATAAAAAATGAAAACGGGGAACCTCAAAAATTTTTATGTATTCTAAGTAGAAAATACTTCCCCAGAGTTCCTATTTCCCTTTTTGAAGATTTTTAGTTTTAATAGTGGCTGCTAAAATTGGTTTGTGTTTTTTTTTTACCCCATGTGCCCCCTATGCTCATTTTTTTTCAAAAAGATTTTTGGATGTGCAGAAAAAAAAAAAAAAAAAAAAAAAAAAAAATATTTTTTTTCTAGGTTGGATGGACTTGTTTTATGGGGGAATTTGTTTTTTTGGGATCCATAGTTTAAGTTTACAAATAAATTGTTGCAGATTTTTTTCAATTTTTTTTGCAGCATGAACAACATGTTTTTCTGCATTTCATTTTACACCATTCACATTTCACACTAAATAACCTGTTAGATTAATTCTACAGATTATTATGGTTGTGTAGACACTTAATATGTGTAGGGTTTTTTTTTTGTGTGTAATGTGTGCACAATAATTATATTGATTAAAAATGTATTTTTATTTTATTATTTTTTTTTTATACTTTTTAATTTTTTTTAACTTAATTTTAAATCCCATTAAGGGATAACTATTTAAAAATTTTTTACACTTGGTAATGTATTAGCATATGTGAATATTCTAATACATTACTTTTTGTGTCAGGGCAGCACAGTGAGCTCTGACCGCTGACTTGCTATACAGGGTCCCCAGGGCTGACTATACAGACATTCCCCGAGTTCTATTGGGTCACAGGAAGCCCCATGATAAAACCTAGAGGGGGGCGTATGTCACCATCACCTACATATAGAGGGCATATATACCTACCTATTTACAGGGGGCTGAATATTACCCCTACAAGGGGATATATCCCTTTCCCACTACGGGGGGCTGTATACCTACCTACAGAGGACATATATACCTTCCTATCTACAGGGGGCTGTATACCTACCTACGAGGAAAATTTTACCTTTCCTATTACGGGGGGCTGTATACCTACGTACAGAGGACATAAATACCTTCCTACCTACA
Organism: Phyllomedusa bahiana; assembly: GCA_025379985.1. NCBI lineage: Eukaryota > Metazoa > Chordata > Amphibia > Anura > Hylidae > Phyllomedusa > Phyllomedusa bahiana. The sequence goes on from JAODAL010052387.1 coordinate 11,133, forward strand.
GGGGGCTGTATACCTACGATTATGATTTTTGAGTGTGAGGAGGGCCTGTAAAGTGGGACGTGGTGATAAAATTGGGGATGTGGTCTGTAAAAGGGAGGCGGTAAACTTAGCGACAGCCCCGGGCCAGAAAAGTTAAGGGGTATTCCTAGCTAAGACGTCTATGGCATATCAACTGGACATGACATGAATGTGATAGATGCAGGTCCCACCTTTGGGACCCAAACTTACAGTATCCCCTTCCACCACAGTCCTTTGTTTGGGAATAGGGAGTGGGGGGCTTGTATTTTAAAACATTTTTTGCCTTTTTCTTCGATAGACCAAAAAATGTCTGAAGAAATCAGGCGATACCTTTTTCAGGCTAACTGAAAATTTTTAGGGGTTCCCAAAAAATATACTCACTAGCCAAAAAAAGGTATCGCCTGATTTTTCACCCTACTACTTTCATGCAAACGGACAAACATTATACTACATAAATGTTTGAGGCAGTGTTACTCCTTTGATTTCTCATGTACTCAAGAATGAACAGTGCACAAGTTGGTTACATTTTACCAGTGTCTGTAGTGTTTTGTTTTTTTTATACTTATTTTTTATGGTCATCATTTCTTTTTCCAGAATATAATTGAGGATTTAAAGAAAGCACCGGATGCAAAGAGCATCGTCTGTAAGAAAAAAAAAATGACATCCATATGTTTCACTATAAACAGAATCATAAATAAGGAATCGGTTTCCTTTGAAGTGAGTTGTTTCATTTAAAAAAAAGGGTTTGGGAATAAAAGGGTGGGGAACTGACTGGTTTGGATAAAATTATGGCCCCCTCTGCTTAGAATTCATAAATTGATAAACCCTATAAACTATTAGAACCAGATACTGTATATGTCATGAGTTCTTACAAGTTTCGCTTTTTATTCTTCGTTCATACCAAATTAGCCCGAATCCAAGCGCCCCGGGGCCCTTCTAGGCAAGTTGCAACTCAGGGGGAAGTGAAGAAATTTCGCCCCCCCCAACCCCCCCTAAAATAATGCGCCACAAGTTCACCAGTATGCTCCGTACCATGTAACCCCCCCCGTTAACCAGATAGTAGCCCCAGCAGCCACGATAGTTGCAACTGTACCCCCTGTAGTTGCCCCCCTTAGCCAGTTGCCCCCCCGTCGCCCTGCTTTTGCCCCCTGTGCTATGCCCGTTGCCCCCCTGTAGCCAGTTTTGCCCCCCTTGCCAGTTTGCCCCCCGTAGTTAAGGATAATAAATAAAAAAACCCTTATTCCTTTCCCGGGTCCCCGCAGCGGAGGTCCTGGGAACCCGGGGGTTTAGTGTAAGCGGCGGACTTACACCGCTTACACTCAGCTCCCGGTGTCTCCTGGGCGGGCGGGGGGCCGAGACTGAGCGACGCGTTATTTTCAGCGCGCGACTGAGCGCCGAACAATCAAAGGGGGGGAGGCAGGAGTGGGCGATCCGTCCTGCCTCTCCCGTGCCGGGCGTGCACTAAGTGTGTCAGTCTGGCTTTGATCGCAAAAGGGTGTTTACAACGGCCGTGCAGGCCAGGGCTAAAAAGCGGGGCGGGCGAAAGCCCCCGCCCCCCTCGAATCGGCCCCCGCCTTGCCCGCCCCTAGGAACGGCCCTGCCAAGCGCTTTGATTCGGGTGGGCCCAAATCGATTTTTGGTACTGTTCTCCAAAAAATGGACTATTGACATAACCCAAACTGTAAAGTAGGGATAGGGGTTGGATTTTTATACTGGGTTTGAGTGGGCTAACCTGTTCTCTGGCACTTCTGGTCCCACAGCACTGTCGCTCCAATGTCACTTCTGTCTGACATCACATATGTATCATTACACAAGACGGACATGCCCTATTTTCATAGCAGTTCTCTTTTCTGCTTTGCTGTGTAGCCTAAGTCACAGTTGTCTTATCATTAGACAGACAGAAACAAACAGGGACAAATTCTCGTAGCTGAGTATATCAGGCATTCAACAAATGCATCAGTGATACCAAGTGTGAACAAGATTTGATCTGCAAAATTCCCATTACCTATTATAGCACATCTGACTTATACGGTACTTTTGCTAAGGAGCAACAATGGCGCATTAAATTAGGGTTTCAGCCAAAGTTTTTTTTTTACTGGGTTTTAAAAGCTTAACCTCTTTTTTCCCGGGAAAAATTGGTCCCACAGCACTATTTTCCCCGTTTCATTTTTCTGTCTGATATCACATACGTATCATTACACGAGATTTACATCCCCTAATTTCATAGGATTTCTCTTTTCTGCTTTGCTATGTAGCCTAGGACAGAGTTGTCTTGTTATCATTAGACAGACAGAGCCAAACAGGGACAGATTCTCGTAGCTCAGTATATCAGGTATTCAACAAATGCATCAGTGTGAAAAAAGATTTGATTTCAAATTCCCCTTTACCATTAAGCACATCTGGCTTATGCAGTACTTTTGCTAAGGGGCCAAAAATGGCGCACTAAATTAAGGTTTCAGCTAGAGTTTTTTTTTTTTACTGGGTTTGAATGCGTTAACCTCTTCCCGGGGCCTTTGGTCCCCCATTCGCTTCCAATGTAAAATTTTCTACATCACATACGTATTTACCGAGATTTACATCTTCTATTTTCATAGGACTTTTTTTCTGCTTTTTCTATGAGCCCCCCCCGGACAGAGTTGTCTTGTTATCATTGGACAGACACAATCAATGTTGGAGTATCAATGCCACAGGACTGGAAGTGCTGCAGAACTGGAAAGTTAGCCTATTCAAACCTAGGTTTATAGTAAAATTAGCTATGGTTATGGTAAAAATGTGGTGTCAGGACGTCCCAAACCCAAATTAATTCACAAGTTCAGTGAAACTGGCGTGAATGAAAAAAAGAGGAGATACTTGACCCAGATTCAACACTCCCAAATGCCAGTTATATACAATAACAAGATTTGACGCAAAATACCCTTAACTATACTGCACACGCTTGTGCAGGACATTTCCTAAGGGGCCAAAAATAGTGCACTAAATTAGGATTTGGGGGTAGGGTGTTTTTTTATTGGGTTTTGAATGGGTTCCAGTTCCTTTTGGGACTTTTGCTCCCCTGGGACTAAATTTTACTTTTTATTTTGCTAATGTTGAACAACAGAAGTAACGTGGAGTGACAGTGACGGGGAACAGGAAAATTAACTTACTCAAACTCTAGCTCCGATTTAGGGTTATGGTTACAGTTATGCTTACGGTAAAGATAAGTTATGGTTATTGTCAAAATTTAGGTTTGAGACGTCCCAAACCCAGGAACCAAACAGGAACGTGGAACCAAACAGGGACAGCTTCTCCATAGCTCAATATATGAGGCACTCAACAAATTCGTCAGTTATACTAACTATGAACAAGATTTGATCTGCAAAATTTCCATTACCTATTATAGCACATCTGGCTTATGCAGCACATTTGCCAAGGGGCCAAAAATGACAAACTAAATTAGGGTTTGAGCTAGAGGGTTTTATTTTACTGGGAGTTTTTGAATGTGTTAACCTCTTCCCTGACATGTCTGGTCCCACAGCACTGTTGCTCCGATGTCACTTCTGTCTGATATCACATACATATCATAACACAAGATTTAAATCCCCTATTTTCATAGGAATTCTCTTTTCTGCTTTTCTGTGTAGCCTGGGACAGAGTTGTCTTGTTATCAATAGACAGACAGAACTAAACAGGGTATATTCTCGTAGCTCAGTATATCAGGCATTCAACAAATGCATCAGTGTGAACAAGATTTGATTTGCAAAATTCCCATTACCTATTATAGCACATCTGGCTTATGCAGTACTTTTGCTAAGGGGCCAAAAATGGCGCACTAAATTAGGGTTTCAGCTAAAGTTTTTTTTACTGAGTTTGAATGCGTTTCCTGGCACGTCTGGTCCCACAGCACTGTCGCTCCAATGTCACTTCTGTCTGACATCACATACGTATCATTACACGAGATTTACATCTTCTATTTTCATAGGAGCTTTCTTTTCTGCTTTGCTGTGTAGCCTAGGACAGAGTTGTCTTGTTATCATTAGACAGACAGAAGTAACGTTGGAGCGTCAATGCCACAGGATTGGAAGGGCTGCGGAACTGGAAAGTTAGTCTATTCAAGGTCATTAAAAATCTCTAGGGTGGTTTGCAGAGAAAAGCCCTCCTCCTTCACATACCCTGTTTCCCCGAAAAGAAGATAGTGTCTTATATTGATTTTTGCTCCTAAAGACTCGCTAAGACTTATTTTTAGGGGGTGTTTTTTTTTTTTCTATGAACAATTCTTCGTATTTATTGTTGAACAAAACATCAACATGTATTAATATACTGTACTGATTTCATCACAAACATCAGCATAAGCAGCCAAACTCTGAATTGCATAGAAAAAAAAATGCACTAGGTCTTATTTGCGGGGGTGTCTTATTTTTTGGGAAACAGGGTAGGCATGTTCATATTCTGTCCGAAAACTGGACAGAACAATGAACATGTTCTATGTTTTTCGGACCGCCAGCGGTCTGAAAAATCGCCAGGCGGAAAATCCGTACAGGGGGAACTGTTGCATGGATTTTCCATTAAGCTCCGTGTAAAAGTTTTTCAGCCGGTTTGCAGCCGGTTTTCAAAACCGAGAACCGACTGAGAAACCGTGCTGTGGGGACATGGCCCTAGGGTTACATCTATGGTAAAATCTGAGTTCAAAATATCTGGAACCCAAATTTTTTGACAAGTTCAGTCATGCCGATTGAAACCGAGACAGATTATTGTTGCTCATTATATCAGGCGTTCAACAAATCCATCAGTATGAACAAGATTTGATTTTCCAAATTTCCATTAACTATAATAGCACATCTGGTTTATGCAGCACATTTCCTCAGGGGCCAAAAATGGCTCACGTGAAAGTATCCTTAGCCATTTTCAATTGATCAGCCTCCAAAAAGTCTAATTAAAAGTCCCCTGCAACTTAATGAAACATGAAAAGGTCCAAGGGGGTAAATACTTTTTTTTATGGGCCCTGTACACTGACTATAAAGAGGGAGAACGTTATATAGTGTCTCAAAAATGCCTGATTAAACATGGATTAATTAGTTGTCGGTAAATAGATCCTGACGTTTTTTGGAATGTAACAAACCACATGAATTAGCTCGTCCTTTGAAACCATCGCTTTCCTGCTTTCTCTACTATAGTTAAATATTTACTCGCTCCAATCACTAGGTATTCCTTTGAAATGCGGATTTCAGGGCTGCATTGATGCTTTACATATAGGCTTCTGCCTTCAAGGGAAAGTCCTATTGATCGGATGACAATGGTTTGGGCTGGAGGCTATATGGAGCCTTTTTGTTGAGCATATTGAGTTCCATACAACCTCATGCACTCCCATGGCAATCGTTAAAATATATTTGTCACCTTTAGAGACGAGACACCTAGTGGATTCTGGAAAGCTATGTCTAAAAGTAGTGTTGGGGAATATGTCCTTGTTCGGTTCGACCGAATATTTTTTGTCCATCTCTAACCCTGACCGGAACCCCAACCATAACTACAATCATAAAAAAGTCTGGGTTAGGTATAGGGTTTATAGCCCTTTTTAAGGTTAACCTTCCTCTGTGGTGCCCTGGGTCCGGTGGCGTTGTCACTCCAATGTCTCAGTATGTGACCTGGGTCCAATAGTGATGTTAGCGCGGGAGTGACATTGAAGCGCCATAAAGATAATTTAACCTTTAGTCCTAAAAACTCCAACCCGAAATTTAGGGTTAACGTTACAGTTATAGATCAGCACAAAATTCAATTGAATTAAAGTGCTCAGATTCGAATTGAATTTGAATATGACCCAAATTGGAAGTGCAACACCGTATAAAAGGATGGGCATTTTTTTTTCACAATTATGTTCACACGGCGTAATTGCGGTGCATATAGTGTGCGCACCGCAATACGCCGGGTGTTTTGGAAGCACGCACTGAGCAGCACGTAATTCCAAAGCACGACATGCACTGTCAGCGGTGCGTAAGCGCCGTGAACTATTGACATGTCACTTCTCTCCCTGGGCGTTGTAACGTTTGCGGCGCTGACAGACGTACGCCGAAGCGCCGACCGCTGACATCCAGGTGTGGATCCTCTGTGATCACCGCAGGCGAGGTGGTAGCTGGAGGATCACGCCAGGGAGTGGAGTCTAAGGGGCCCCTGGTCTTCAAAGCGGGATGGACTTGGCTGCGGGACCCCCAGGTCACTACCCCTGACGTGGCTACCTGCGGTGACAGCCAGAGTGCAAGACAGGAATACAGGCGGTGGAATACAGGAACATGTACAGCAGGATCCCGGGGGGTTTAAAACTTTACACTTTAGAAACCAAAACAGGTAAAAGAAGGAACTGGAGGGGTAACACATCAGGTACAGACCGGGGAACACGGCGGGAAACCCCCGGAAAAAAAAGGGGGCACAACAGGACGGGAACACGGCAGGATACAGGGACACGGGACCGACGGACAGACGGCCAGGAGCTCATTTACAAAGACAATGGACCACATTCGGGGGGTTTAAAAAGGCCCAACACCCAGACCTGAGTTTGCTGGCAGGAGCCCCAAAAATGGGGGGCCCAGCTGAAACGCACAGACTGAAAAATGAACTAACCCGGGCAAGGCGGGAAATATTCCCTCTTATAGGCGGGGGTCAAAGGTAAAGAGGAAGTAGAAAAGGGGAAAGTAACCTATAAAAGACAGGAAGCTGCAGCTGGTGGGGGGGGGGGGGGGGGGCCCCAAAAAGGAACAGAGCACCCCACAGGCCCCCCGGGAAAGCAACGGGACAGGCAACAGGAAAGGGGCACAGGAAGGAAACGACACGCCGAGGGCCCCAAAGGCAGGGAACCGGGCGTTGAACCGTGACAGTACCCCCCCCCCTAAAAAGCCCCCTTCTCCCCCCCCAAAATCAAAAAAGGCTTTTCCAATGGGTCGGGGGGCCCGGAAACTTTTGGGGCAACCCCGAAACCAAGGTAGGGGCTAAATATAGCCAGTATAAAAAAAACCCTAGATAAAAAAGTCCCCCACGGGGGGGAAAAGCAAACGGGGCACTAGCCAAAATGGGGGGGGAAAACCCGGGCGGGACCATGACTGGGCAACAAAACCGGACGCTCAGGGCTGGACCTTTAGCCGGCGGCGCGGGGGGACAATGCCCCGCTCGGGGGGCTGGCCCATGACCCGGCGGCCCAGGGACCCGGAGTTTTGGGGGGGTCCCATGACCGGGGGCGAAAGGGAAAACTGACGCCGGGGGTGGACCATGAGCCGGCGGGCGCAGGGACACTGCCCGGCCCCTGGGGCGGGAAACCATAAACCGGCGGCGCGGGGAACACTGCCCCCTTGGGGGCTGGCCCTTTAGCCGGGGCGCAGGGAAAATGACGCTTTTGGGGCTGGCCCCCCCCCCCAAAAATTACCCGGGGGCGCGGGGACACGGGACGCCCCCTGGGGCTGGACCATGACCCGGGGGCGCAGGGACACGGGCCTCTGGGGTGGACCATGGCCGGCGGCGCAGGGAAAACCTGACGCTCTTTCGGGGCAATATGACCCCGGCCGCAGGGACACTGACGCCTGGGCTGGACCATGAGCCGGGGGGCGCAGGGACACGGGACGCCGGACTGGCCCCAATGAGCCGGGGGCGCAGGGACATTTGACGCTCGGGGGCGGACCATGGCCGGCGGGGGGCAGGGAAAACTGGAGGCTATGGGGGTGGACCATGACCCGGGCGGCGCAGGGAAAACTGCGCTCTGGGCTGGACCATGAGCCGGCGGCGCAGGGACACTGACGCTCTGGGGATGGACCAGACCGGCGGCCCCAGGGCCACTGACGTTTGGGGGCAGGCCCAAAGAGCCGGGGCGAAAGGGACACTGACGCTCTGGGTGGCCCTTTACCCGGCGGCGCAGGGACCCCGCCCCTCGGGGGCCCTGGACCATAAACCCGGCCCGGCGCGGGGACACTGACCTTTTGGGGCCCCCCAAAGACCGGCGGCGAGGGAAAACTGACGCTCTGGGGCTGGACCATGAGCCGGCGGCGCAGGGACACTGACGCTCTGGGGCTGGACCATGAGCCGGCGGCGCAGGGAACTGAGCTCGGGGCGGGGCCCAATGACCCGGCGGCGCGGGGGACACTGCCCCCGGGGTTTGGGACCATGAGCCGGGGGCGGGAAAGGGACACTGACGCTCGGGTGGACCATGAGCCGGCGGCGCAGGGACACTGACGCTCTGGGCTGGACCATGAGCCGGCGGCGCAGGGACACTGACGCTCTGGGCTGGACCATGAGCCGGCGGCGCAGGGACACTGACGCTCTGGGGCTGGACCATAAACCCGGGGGCGCGGGGCCCGGGGGACACTCTGGGCTGGCCCCATGAGCCGGGGGCCGCGGGGACACTAACCCCTTTTTTGCCATTTTTGGGGCCCCATGACCCGGGGCCCCCCGGGGGCATTTGCTCTCGGGGCTGGACCATGAGCCGGCGGCGCAGGGAAAATAAACGCTCTGGGTGGCCCCCCCCCCCCCCCTTGACCGGGCGCCCAGGGACACTGCCCTTTCGGGGTGGCCCTTGACCCGGCGACAGGGACACTGACACTCGGGGCGGGAACCAGGGACCCGGGCGGACAGGGACACTAAACACCTGGGCTGGCCCATGAGCCAGGGGAAGGGGGAGCCCAAGACACCTGGCTGGACCATGAGCCAGCGGAAGGGGAGACACTGCCACACTGGGTTTGGCCCCTGACCCAGGGGAAAGGGGGCCACGGGACACTCGGGGGCCTGGACCATGACCCGCCCGGACGGGGGACACTGAAAATTGGGGGGGACCATGACCCCAGGGACAGGGAAAAATGACATTTGGGGCGGACCAGGGACCCGGCGGACGGGCACTGACGCTCGGGCTGGACCATGAGCCGGGGGGCGCAGGGGACACTGACGCGGGGGGTTTGGGCCCAAAAAGGGGGGGACGGGGAAACCCCTGCCCACTTTGGGGCTACCATAGCCCGGCGGGGATACTGAAAACGCTAGACGGGGGCGGGGTCCCCCCCGGCAAAACCCCATGGCCCGGGTTCAACTGTAACGGTTGGGCGTGACAGAAAGCCGAAGCGCCGACCCCGACACCCGGGGTGGATCCTTGTGATCCCCGGGGAAGGTGGTAGTTGGGGGACCACGCCATGGAGTGGAGCCCTAAGGGGCCCCCGGGGGCTTCACCGAGCCCGCCGCCCAAAAACCGGGATGGAATTTGGGGTGCGGGACCCCCAGGTCCCCCTACCCCCCGACGTGGCTACCTTTCGGGGACAGCCGGGGGGGCAAGACAGGGAAAAAAGGCGGGGGAATACAGGAAAAGTAAGCAGGATACCGGAGGGTTAAACTTTCCCTATAGCAAACCCCAGGGTACGGGAGGAAAATGGCGGGTAACACAGCAGATACAGACCAGGGAAAACGGCAGGAACGGGAGAGCACATACAGGAAAAGGAACACGGCGGATCAGGGGACACAGAACGAAAGGACGGCGGACGGCCGGCCCGGAGCTCAGATGACAAAGCATGGGGCCACATCTCCGGGGTTTAAAAACCCCCAACAGCAGACCTGGATGCTGGCAGGCGTCAAGATGGGGGCAGCTGAGACAAACAACAGAAGCAATGAATGACCCAGAGCAGAGGCAGGGAATTCCTCTTATAGGGAAGGGGGCAGAGGGAAAGAGGAATAGACAGAGACAAAATAACCTATAAAAGACAGGAAAACTGCAAAACCCCGCGCCCCAAGAGGAACAGGCACAAACCCCCCCCCCCCCCCCCCCCCGCCCCCCCCCCCCCCCCCCCCCCCCCCCCCCCCCGGGGCCCCCAAAACAACAAAAACAGAACAGGGCAGGCAAGCACAGGAAGGCACGACAAGCCGACGGCCCAAGGCAGGGACCCGCGGCGTGAACCCCCCCTGACAGGCGTACAAGACGTCCCTAAATTTTAAAACCCCGGGGGGATGGCCCGGGAATTCATTGTTTCTATGAGAGCATGAAATTTCCATAATTGCAACCGCATTTCACCCCGGGGTAAAAGAAACCCTACTGGTAAATTTTGCCGTGGAACATACCCCCCCCCAAAAAAAAACAAACCAAAAATTCGCCAAAAAAAGGTCAGGGTTTTTTAAACTGTTTTTGGGGGAGGGAATGGGCAGAAAACTCAGTTTTATGAGCGGTTTTAGAATGTGGTTTTGAGTGAGTTTTTTTGTCCAATGAGGTGTAGACCTAGCCTAAGACCCAGCCTCAAACTAAACCACTTGCAATTACAAATACATAAGAAACCCCGTTCATCACAGCCCCCAAAAAAAAAAACAACCCCCTGCACCAAAAAACCTTAAAGGGGTTGTCTCATACAGGGAAACCTGCTTTTTTTTTATAGATTTTTTGCCCAAAAAAAAGTCACTTTGGGAATTTATGTCCATCAAAAAGTAACCTACCTAATTTCCCAAAATATCTCCCCTTTATGGGCTGATCAGCTTTCCCCAGGGGCTATAGCTAAAAGGCCTGTTTTTTCTCTCCCTTTTAGGCTGCCCGCGTTGGGTTTCTATAGCTAAAACCGTTCAAACTTCCCGATAAGCTTTTTTTCAGCAAATGGTGGCTATAGCTACAGACCTGTTTGTTCTCTCCTGATAGGCTGCCAGCACTGGTTGCTATAGCTACAGACCTGGCTTCTACTGCAGCCTAGTAGAAGCCAGTAGGCTATGTTCACACGGCTTAATTGCGGGGCGTAATTACGCCCCGCAATTACGCCGTGTGGACGGGGGTGTGGCAGGAGCGGGGGGGCCGGCACCAGCCCGCCCTTATACTATCATTACTAGTGGCGCGTATTCGCCGCTAGTAAATTACGAGCGGGGAGAGAAGACGTAATCCATAGTTCTCTATGAGAACTGTGGATTACCGTAATGACTGGGATGGATTTCTGCCCGTAATTTGCGCAGTACGCTGCGAATTACGGGCTGAAGTACGTGCACAAATAAGCCATGTGAACATAGCCGTAAACACGCCCCTGAATTCAAAATGAAACCAAGAAAACAGGACTGAGGTGAGATGAATCGATGTAGTGAGACAACCCCTTTAAGTAAATACAGACCCCAGAGCAGACGCTCTAAACATATACAAACTCCAGACTAAACAAATATAGACCCTAAACCAGAGTCCTTAACAACACAAATTGCAGAATAGACCCCCCTAAACAAATATAGACCCAAGACAAGACCCCAGATCAGATCCCCTTAACAACTATAAACTCTAGACCTCTAAACAAATACAGACCCCCTAGACATGAACAAATTCTAAACAAGCCTCCCAAAATGCTGACATCCTACCTATAAACACATGCACCCAAGGCCACCAGAGGCCCCCTAAATACAGATTCCAGACCATTCCTACTAAAAAAAATATAGACCACCAGACCATACCCTATAAAAAAAAAAACTAAACTCTAGACCCCTAAATTGCCCCAAAAATCCCTCAAAAAATACAGGCATCCCCAGGTTAAAACAGGAAGAGACTGTAGGTTTGTTTTTTAAGTGAATTTATTAAGTCAGAAAGGTAAATTTATAAATTTAAACTCCAGCACAAAAGTTTTTTTTTGTTTTTGGATACTGCAGGGAAGGTTTTTGTTTTGCGTTTGTCCCCCTGTTAAATGTTGTGGGCAGCTGGCACTTGTCATTCCCCAAGTATTCGCGGCAACAGGGAAAACTACAAGTGCCGCATCTCCAAAGTCCCCGTTTGTAAAAAGGGGACAGTTTGTAAGGGAACGGTGTAAGTCGGGACTGCCTGTCTGATTCCAGCCGGCCAAAAATAAATGAAAACTCTAGACCTCTACAAAAATCAGCCCCCAGCCCAAACCCCCCTAAATGGTACAATTCCCGGGTCAAACCCCCCTTAAAATGCTTACTTTAAACCCCAGGCAAAGCCTCCTAAATACAGATCCCAGACCACACCTACTAAGTAAATATACATCCAGAACCTTTACTAAATGCCCTGAAGAAATGCAGACTTTAGACCCCTAAGCAGAACAGCCCCAACCGGGAAAACCCTATACCCCTAAAAAATAGCCCTAGCTAAGCCCCAAATACAGATCCAGACAAGAAAAAAAAAAGTACCGACCCCCCAGATCAACCCTCAAACCCTAAAAGCCCCCCTTTTGGATACTCCCCAATAAAAAAAATGTCTCTAGAAGGGGCATCCAAACTTGAAAGAGTGAGGTGAGCATACCTTCAGGACTGGCACCCAGGAGACGCTCCTGTTCATTTGGGTTTTGGAGCTTTTAAAACCCCTTTGCAGAGCCCTTTTGACAAAGTGAATTAAAAAAGGGGCTTGGGCCCCTTTTCTTGATCCCCCTTGGGCCCTTTGCAAGATTGCATTACAAGAGCAGGGGCCCAATATTTTATTTCAATGAAAGGGCTCCAGGGTACAGCGGGCCCAAATATTTGTGGGTCTGTATTAGGTTTTCCCTACAACTCAAGATTTTCAGCCTTTAAAGGGGTTTTCCCCTAAAGTAAAATTGACGTGGGAAGCTTGAAAAAGAAATAACAAAAAATTTTCCCCATTCATTATTTTTAAAAAACTGCACCTTTTTGTTTTAGCTGCCCCTTTAGTGATCCATTTTTTTACGGCTTCTCCAGGGCGAACCGGGCTGAGATCCTCGTCCTGGTCGACATCCCAAGACATCCCCTCTCCTCTCAGGCACTGAGTGTTAAACCCCCCCCAGGTGCTGTCTTTATCCCTCCTCTGAACCCCTTGGAAATTATCAAACGTGAAAAAATAAATAAAAAAAAAACCTCAATGAGGTTGTGCATTGATAAAGAGAAAACAAAACACGGGTTTTTTTTCCTTAGGGGTTTGAATGAGGCCCCTTTCCCCTGGGGGCAAAAACTTTACCCTCAGCTTTTAAAAAAGGCTTTACATAAACAGCCTACTCTTTGACTAGGGGGAAAGGCCGGGGATGTCATCTGCTGGGCACATGATCTGCAATTCAAACAAATCACACACGCCCCCTTCTGGCACACGAGCTGAAAACTGGTGCAGGGGTATGAAATGAACGTGGGAAAAACCCCTTTTGGCTGAAATTTCCCCGCATCCTTGCAATAAAAAAGGCTGGTGAAATGCACCTGGGAAGTTTTTTTGGGCTGGTACTTACAGTTATCTAGAGCAAAACTGCCCCCCTTCTCTTTATATGAACCCGCTAAGATTTTTGGGGAAGTTGACAATTTGTTACTGTTTCCATTGCAAGAGCTTAATTTTCGGTCAGGGAAGTATTGTAATTGTCTTTTCAGAAAATCAAATTTTTATAAAAATTATCTACCCTATTTTTGGGGCCCTAAGACGCCCTAGTTGTAAAAAGGGGAAAAATAGGAAGAAAAATTTGAAAAAAAACGTGTGGGTGAAGTGTAATTTTTTTTGGGTTCCTTTTTGGGAACAAAAACGTGACTTTTTGATCACTTTTTATTCCAATTTTTGGGGAAAAAAAAATGCCAAAAAAACAAAATTTTGCCCTTTTGGTTTTTTTTCTTCTTTATGGATTTTAACGGTCCCGGGAAAAAATGATTTTATATTTTAAAAATGGGACTTTTACGGAGGTGACGTACAAATAATGTTCTTTAATTTTTTGGGTAAAACGGCAGGGGGGGGGGATTTCCAGCAATATATACGCAATACAACAATACTGCGGTATTTTAGGAAAAAGGGATTTAAATTTTTTTAATATATTTAATATTTTTTAAATATTTTTAAAAATTTATTTTTTATAATTTTTTTATTTTTTTAATTTAATACTTATTTCCCCCTAGGGCCCAAGAAACCCTAGGGGGATTTGGTATTAAAATTAAAAAAAAAAAAAAATTTTTTAAAAAAAAAAAATTTAAAATATATTTAATAAATATAATTATTAAAAGTTTAAGTCCCTTGTCCTATATACAGCAGTATTGTTGTATTGCTGTATATAGGGGTTTTTATTCATTCATTTCCTATTACACCCTGCGCATAGGCTTTTAGTATAATAGGTTTTGGAAGCCCCGGGATGGGGGTTCCCCGAGCCAAGACAAACCCCATTTCCCCCCCCCAATTACATTTCGGGGGGGGGTTACGGGAAAGAGAGGTGCTGACAGCGCTTCCCCCATCCGTTAACGCCGCGGGCCGCGATCGGGTGTCTAAAGTGGGTTTTCAGCAAAGGGGTGGGCCGGCTCCCTCCCTGCCTTTTTACGGCGGGTAAATACGGGTTTAAAAACCCAGTTAAACAACATTATAAACACTTCCTACTTCTCTTGGTAGCGTTTAACTCATGAAGAAAGTCATTTGTGGTGCGCTGACTTGGTGGGTATATAAGATGCGTAATAGGCTGTTCAAGAGGGAGATTTTCTGGGTTTTGGGCCAGGGTGATTATTTTTCCCCAAAAAGCACAGTTTGTGGCCCGTTGGAGGTGTTTTGCGGAAAATTATTGTGAGCAGTATCCCCCGGGTTGATTCTAAGGTCTTTAACAATCGACTTGAGGCCCCTTTAAAAACCGACTTTGGGGTCCGCGGAGGGCGATTTCTAACCTTATCAACGACTTGTCTTTGGGGCCTTTTAAAAACCGGGTTAAATGTTAGCGACTTCACAACACAGTAAATTTTGTGTCCCCCCAGGAAGGGAAAAGGGTCCCCCATTGGTTTGGGTTTTATATTTTATATATCTCCCAGTAGGTAAGGGGTGTAGGTTTTTAAAAGTCCCCCAGCGGTATTAGGCAGGTTTAGGTCCCCCCGCAGGGATTTAGGGAATTTTTGTGGCCCCCCGTAGGTATATAGGGAGGTTTAGGTCCCCCAGCAGGGAATAGGCAAGGGTTTTGGATCCCCCGTGGTATATAGGCAGGTTTTGGGGGCCCTCGCAGGTAAATAGGCAGGTTTAAAGG
>JAODAL010052388.1:0-26013 GCA_025379985.1 Phyllomedusa bahiana
ACTTTTTTTTCCTGTGGGTTTAACAGGTTTAATGGGCAAAACTGTGGGACCCAAAAAAGGTATAGGGCAAGGGCCAAGTTTTCAACAAAATGGGGGGTTGAAATACTCCCTTTTTCCCCGGGACTTTTTTAAAACTGGGGGGCATGCAGGTTTTTGGGTAAAGCTGTGGCCCAGGGAGGCATAGTCAAAAGTCCGTGAAACTAAAAAAGGTTTTTTTTAAAGACTCCTTTTTTCCCGACTTTTTAAATCTGGGGGGGCATGCAAAGGGTTTGGGGGGTTTAAAGCTGCGTTCCAGGAAAAGGGAATGTCCCATTTGTTGTATGTTTTTTTTTTATGAATTAAAGCTGCCCCCTTTTGAAACAGTTTGGGGGAAACCAAACCCTTTTTAAACCCTCCCTTAAAACAGCTCTTAACATAAAGCTCTTACACTTTAAGCTAACTTCAATGAACCAATGGATTAAATAAGGGGAGATTTACTTAAATTCTACTAAAATGTTTCAAACAAAAGTATTAAAAAAGAACCATTTACACAGCTCCATCAAGAGAAACATAAAAAGTATGCAGAATATAGTAATAAAAAAAAATTTTTTTAAAAAAAGAAAATGAAAAAAGAGGACAGCTTTAAAAAAAAACAGTTTTTTAAAATTGGTTTTTTTTGTAATTTAAACCCGAGAATAAAGTTAAAAAATGTCAAATTTAAACAGCATGAAGGAAAGCTTTTAAAAACCCCAAAAAGTAAAAAACCCCAAAATTCAGCCTTTCTTTTTTTTTCCCGTCCACACCAAAAAAATGAAAAGTATTTCAAAACATTTTATTTACCCAAAAGCTATAGCATTAAAAATACAAATCTTTCCCGGGAAAAAAAAAAACCTTTGAATTGAAAGGATTTTTGTTATTATTTTTATTTTTTTAAAGTTACTGTTCTTGGGACATGGGGATGAGAAGTCCATCTTTTTAATATGATTTAATGAAAATAAATTTTTTACAGCAGATAATAATAAAAATAAAAAATGTTTAAATTTTACTTAGCTAAATTTTTTCCTTAATTTTGCCAAAGCAGCGACTAATAGGGAGACTTCATTCTCCTGGAGTGGGTAGGTCCCGTTATATCAATTTAAAATGATCAAAATAAAATACCTATGTAACCTCTACTCTCCTCTAAGCCCAGTGTGTAATCATAAATATAATGAAACAGCACTACTAAGATCTGCAGAATAAATGTACATAACCTTACTGGGAGGCAGTAGCACTGCTGCTGCTTTGGACTAAAGGAAAGAGAATTTATGGTGAGTAGAAATGACACTTTTTTGACATCCTATATCTGCAGCACAAATGGGAATTTAGCAATGAACTATTAGGATGGATTACTTTACACCATGGACTGTATACCCACTTTGACAAAGGCTGACTGTAGCAGGTCTACAGTGTTTCACAAATGTGAGAAGATAACCAGGATGCAGTCCTGCAGTTTGGTTCAATTGGTGTACAGTTCTTTTCAGCTCATGAGGCAGACATAGCTCTAATTAAATGGACTCTGATAACAAGCAATGCTTGAAACCCAGTATTTGTTATACAAAGAGTGATAAGCTTTCTAATCCATCTGAATAGTGAAGCCTTTAAAATCTTGTGACTAGGGATGAGCGATATTATCGACAAAAGTAGAAATCAGCACGATTTTTAGGCTGATCGGAAATTTCCGATCACGCGATATTTTAGGTGACAATCTTACAGATAATCTAATACTATTGCGCCATTTTCAGTGTTTCCTGTCATTTTGACGGCCAGCCAATCAGCTCTGTGGATAGAGGGGGGTGAGGAGGATGTACAACGTCACCACTTTGTGGTGTATGGATCTCATTGGCTGCAAAATCACGTGACCTCGTTTTATCTATGCTGTGCATTTCTGTTTGAGCTCATACTCTGTCTATGCCTCTCACAGCAGGACGTGTCTGTCTGTGTTTAAACCCAATAGTGTTTAACAGCTCTTTATAATCACTTCTAATACAAGAAACCATCCACCTACAGCTTAGAATAGAGTTAGATTAGAGAATTGTACTTCTTATTTAGTTAGAGAAAGCTTTAAGGATATCTACTGATGTGTGTAGCCGTGGGGCTGCAGGGTTGGTGGGGAGAGCGGCAGCAGGAGGGGCTTTTGAAACAAAAGGAGATATTTTGCACCTCAGTGTGTTCTGTGATCTTCAATTGAAAAATAATTGTTTTCTACCCCTTTTTTGGAAACAGACCTCTGCTAGCAGTTTAAATTTTCCCTGTGTTTTCAGTTCTATTGCAATCACTGGGTGCGTTTTCCAAAAAAACGGGCTTAATTTTTCCTAAATTTTTTAAATAGTTTTTTGAAGAAAGTGGGTTCAGTTTGAGCAAAGGCCAGTTTACGAATATTGTGTTCACAAATTTCCTACAAATTACGCTTGTAGTCAGTGGTGCCGGCTGCCATATTAACCCATAAAATAAAAATCTCTTATTGCAGCCCTTTTGGGTTGTTTGGCGAAAAGAGTTAGTTGTAAATATTGGGGAATGTATAAAAGGGCTTTTCGCGTTTTTTGGCTTTTAACCGCGTCTCCGGCCAAAATTCCCTGTCGGACGGGGAGGGGAGTGTTGGCGAGCGTTCGCCATTTCAGCTGCCCCCCGCATGAAGGGGCGGGCAATGGGGGGTTTGTGGGCGGGTGTGGGGTTCGGGGGGGACGCGGCCCGCTCGAAAAACCCCCGGGCATGTACGATGCGAGTGGGCAAAGCAGCCCGAAGGCAGCCCCGGTTTATTTTGGTCTAAATGCTGGCGGGGGAGAAGTGAAAAAAAGATGGAAAAATGGGGGGAAAGCAATGAAGATCGGACAGAAATTCGGCGCTCCGCCCGTGCAGCGGGGTTTATTCCGAAAAAATCCCCTTTAAAAAGGGGGAAAACATTCTCAGAAAAGAGCTGAACCTCAAAAATAAAAATATTTAAAAAAAAATCCTTTCCCAAAAAATCTGAACTGGCAATATCAAAAAATGGATTTAAAAAATTGTGGGGAAATACAGTAATTTAAAAATTTAAAAAGTTTTCTCATTGGTTGGCTTCCCGGCCAATCAAAAAGGATGACAGGAACCATTAAAAAACTATGGAGAAGTTTTGACCAATCAAAAACCAAAAAACAGGACAGTCAAAATACAAAAAATAAAAAAAAAAAAGAGCTGATTGGGTTTTGAGTAGGGGGGGGCTTGCCTTTGGCCCAAATTTTAGAAAATAGGACGCCAAAGGCCCCATTATCCCATGGAGAAGTTTAACCAACAAAACCCAAGGCGGGACAGTTAAAAATACAGTAAAAAGGGGAAAAGAGTGATTGGTTTAATGGGCGGGGGTTGGTCCCCGCCAATCAGAGGTGAGCTATTCTATTGTGTTTGGAGAAGGGCACAATGCAATTCGGGCTCGCCCCGTGCGGCTGGAGTTAATTAAAAAAATATTTTTATTAAGTTAAAATATTCTTGAAAACGAGCTAAAACCTTTTAAAAATACTTTAAAAAAACCCCAAAACAACGTTTTTGTGAGAGACCGGGTACAAAGGAAATTGCAATAGGAGAATTGCCGGGGGAAATACATATTAAAATTGTTTAAGATTTCATTGGTCGGCATAAACCACCCAATCGAATTTAAAAGCGACAGTGCCCCATAAAACCTATGGGAACATTGCCCTACAAATTTGGAGCGACAAAAAATTTTATATCCTATGGAAAAGTTTTGAAAAATAAAAACCCAAGGCGGGAGTTCAAAAAACAGAAAAAAATACAGAAAAGAGGTGGGCTGATAGGGGGGTTGCTATCCCAGCCAATCAGAGAGCGAGTATTCTATTGAGTTTGGAGAGTGGGCGAAATGAAATCTCGGCCTGTGCCGGAGGCATGTTTTTAATAAAAAAAAAATTTTTTGATTAAGTGTAAAAATTTTTACATAAAGAAGCAAAAACCTTTTGTAAAAATAAATCAGTTAAAAACCCCCCCAAAAAGGTTTTTTCCTGGACCCCCGCTACAAGGGAATTGCAAAAGAGAGAATCGCGGGGAAAATCAGTAAATTTAAATTGTTTAAGCCTTCTGATTGGTCGGGATAAACGCAAAAGAATAGGGGCAAAGTGGCCCCTTAATTTTGGAGGGAATGACCAAACAGAAAAGGAGGACAGGGGCCATAAACCCCTGGAGAAAAATTGACAATCATTTCCCAAGGGGGGCAGTTAAAATACAGTAAAAAAGGGGGAAACGAGTGCCCCCCTAGCTAACCAAAACAGCTCTATTTTGTTTTTATGTATTTTGAAACGTCCGCCTTTGAATTTGATTGGTCAATAGTTTCCCTAGGGTTTTTAATGGGTCTTTGTCGTCCTATTCTGATTGGCGGTAACCAAGCCCGCTAGCTAAACCCAACAGTCTTTTCTGCTTTTTTTCTGTATTTGAACTGTCCCCCCTTTGATTTGATTGGGCAAAAGTTCTCATGGTTTTAATGTTCAATGTCGCTTATTTTGATTGGCGTTTTTGCCGACCAATGAGAAGCCTTAAAATTTGAAATTTTTTGTATTTCCCGGAATTTCCTATCCAATTCTTGAATTAGGTATTGGAAAGTGATTTTTTTTTTATGTATTTTTTTTTTTTTTAGTTTAGCTTTTTCTGAGAAGCTGAAGCCTTTTTTAAAGGCGATTTTTGATTCAACCCGCACCGACATGTGGAATGATTTTTCGCTGTCTTTCCCGGTCTGCATCGGAAAGATTTTCCGGCCAGTCCCCCACGGCACCTAGTCCCGCACTGCGCCCATACATGGGGAGGGCAGGGAAATTTTCCCCCCAGTCGAGTGCACCCCCTCGGACAGCAAATCTTGGGGCAGGCCCACTGGCCTCGTCCCCCACGGGGAAACATGGAGCACGGGGGATTTTTTCCCCGGGATGTATAGTTTCATATCAGGCGGCGAATTATAGGCGCAGCGCCGCACTGGCCCCAATCCCGCCTTTGGCCTCAAACACTGGGGAGGGCGGAGGACTTTAAAAGGGAAAGATGACGCGCCAGGCGCGAAATAAATCAGGCGAAAATTTTGGGGGGAAAAAAGCGGAAAAAGATGCCCGACAGCGAGTTAAATGTCGCCCATTGTGTTTCAAATTTCCTATAAAATTGCTTGTTGTCAGTGGTGCGAAAGGGTGCCATATTAATCATTAAAAATTGAAATACTTTTTTGTAGTCCTTTTTCTGTTTGGCGCAAAGGTTCAAATTTACGCATATTTTGTTTTATAATATTTTCTGTAGTCCCGTGGTGGAAGGTTTGCCCTATTAATCCATTTTCTTTTTTAGTATTCTTTTTCAGTCATGCATTCAGTTTGGGCTAAACGGCTTTTTTCGTAGTTTGTTGAAAATATCAATTGCTGTCCCATGGGGAGTTGAATTGGGGTTTTGGTTCTTCCACCCAAACCCCATTTCACAGAATTTGATAGAAACAATTGTTTCTAATCCCTTTTGGCTGTTGGAAATTTGGGGATTTAAGAATAGCTGTGATTTGCCGTCTTTCAATAAGAGACTGTCAAAAACTCTTCCACACCTTTTTAAATTTTTATCTTTCTGAACATGGAGCGAAATGCAGGTGGTAAGCGAGCAAAGAGGGGTGTAGGACATGGAGGTAGAGGTATGAGAGAAGGTGCTCCTTCCAGTGCTGGCGACAACACGCAAGCCAGCGGATCGTCGGTTGCAGGACCGTCAGGCCTGTCATCGCTGGGTCGGTGCCCTGTGAATCTCAGTAACGAACAGCGTCGCCAATCTGTTCTTCAGTGGTTAATGCAACCTGCATGCTGTGGTCCAGGACAGGGATAGTCAATGTCCAGTTAAACTAAAATGATGGTTCAAATAGTACTGCCTTCTGGCACTTTTTAATTTGTGGGTCATGCAGATTTAAGGGTCATGCTATGGTACAAGACAGGGATAGTGAATAGTCTGTCAGTTTTTTTTCTATGACTCTTGTTGCCTAATTGTCTTGCTTAAGATGTAGCACATATCCAGTTTACTGTTGTGGATGTTAATTCCAGTTTCTTCTCCCCTGTTTGGGTGTAAGAATGAAGGTGTTGTTCCTCTCCTATAGACTTCAATGGTCATTGGCAATAATCTGTTATCGACTATCGGATATCGTCATGATAATTTCCGATATCGACAATCAACTCAATAACGATAGTTGACACAATCGCTCATCACTACTTGTGACCCCTATTTTTCCCTTGTAGGAAATAAAGAGATGGCCACATTTTGTGTATATAAGACTTTTCCCAGTTGACATACCACCCTAGAGATTAGATGTACCAAAGGGTCAACTCACAATGGGCTTTAAGTATCAAGTTCAAGAGCTGTCTTTCACCAGCCAATTGTCCAGATATGGAGTTATTGTTATTCGTGACACTATTAATCTGGCTACCATCTAGAATGATGAAGAAGTTAACTGAAGATGGTACGGCATTCTTTCAATCCAGAACATCATATATAGAAGT
Organism: Phyllomedusa bahiana; assembly: GCA_025379985.1. Taxonomy (NCBI): domain Eukaryota; kingdom Metazoa; phylum Chordata; class Amphibia; order Anura; family Hylidae; genus Phyllomedusa; species Phyllomedusa bahiana. The sequence continues at coordinate 6,492 of JAODAL010052388.1, forward strand.
TTTCCATGGCTGACACAGATAGGTGTATGGAAAAAATGTGACTTTAAAGTCTGCTATAGACCAGAAATCTCCTTCTAGGAGAGCTAAGGTGATCTTGATGATTTTTATTCTGAGTATTTGTTCTCTGTATAAACTTGTTTATGTATCAAATGTCTGTAATAATTCTCTATTTGCTTTAGTACTAGCAATATCCTAGAATACACTCTCTTCCCTTAGGAATTCTTTCTCCAAGACCTTCATTTAGCTAAATTTCAGAAGGGATTGTCCTAAAAGGAACATTTTTGTAGTTATCACAAATATGTCTGTAGCAATGGCAGAAAATTTTATGTTGTACCCTTGCTCCCAACATGCAGTACTCATATGTCTTGTACAACATTTTGCCACTGGGGAAAGAAGTGTGTCAAGCTTCCTCCTTCTGGCACATCCCTTACTTCAGATTTTCAAGCTGTGGTTGGAAGTGGTGAAACCTCTGCATTTCCTCCACTAGATATATAGTCTTAGAACATAAGGCATTTTTAGATTGAACATTTAACCCCCATGGTTTGATTTATGTAGATAATGCCATGGTGCTGCCAATCTTGCTTGCTGAACAGAGGCATCACAGAGAAAGTCAGAAGCTAGGATGACCTGTTTAAATGACCTCAAGGTATAATTTTTTTGGAAGTCTTCTGTGTCTAATCTTTCTCCAATTTGAGGAGCAATAATCTCAGATTTTTCACCACTTTATATGGAGTCAGAGCCAACATTTGGCTGATGAAGAAAGATAGCTTAAACTGAGTGCACTGTCAACTCTGCAATTCACTGGATCACTGAAACTGGAGCCATGCTCATTATGAACTGTAGTGTGCTTAAAACATTTAAGAGACGGCAACATCCACCTTGGCAGTCTCCTCTTGTTCTTAATCAGGAGCCTTCAATTCAAGAGCAAAATCAGAAAACCAACGCATCTCTGCAAGATAACAAAAAGCCACTAATTGCCACTTCTGTTTCATAGAGCAACAGCCAGGTTCAGGCTCCAACTTCCAGTTCAGGCTGTTGGTGAGCCTACAGCAGTGTTTGGCATATCAGCTTTAATCATGGTCGGAAAGGGGTTGACGAACTACTCTCCTCTTATCCAGGTGTCAGTTGCCGCAAACAGCAAATAAGGAAAAGATAGGTAGATAGATAGATAGATAGATAGATAGATAGATCACACAAAATACCGAATCCATGACTGCATTGACCAGTGTGGATTCTAATATATCTTTATGACAGACTGAAAAACAAAGACAATCCACTTAGAGGAGAGAAAAGGTTAACTAGGTATGTTGTTTGATTTGATATTACCTGTTCAATCATAAAATAAAGCCCCATCGGTGCAGCTGCTTAGGAGAGAAAATATAATTTACTACATGTAGTGGTTCTGCTATTTTTGCAAGTGTAACAGCTTCCATTCTGTCTAATGTTATATGAGTTAATATGTTGCCGATCACTCCTTTTACAATTTATGTATTGGTGCCTGGTATAATAAAAATCAAATCAATATTTTATGTATACCCGCACACATAATATTTTGTATTCCAAAATTACAAAACTTTATTAATCACACATTTATTTTATCCATAGAGAGGGTTACAGTTGGAATGGCGATCAATTTCTCTGTGTAAACGTTTTCGGCTTCCATGAGCCTTCATCAGACAGATCGCTGTAACATAACAATATCATATGTCATCATAAAATCATATCCCTGGACCACAAATCTAATCAAACAACCCACCGAAGGTTATGAATTACCCCATAAAAAATCCCAAATACCTAAGAAATAGCCCCAACATAGATAAAAAAAAACAGAACAAAAACATTCAACAATTTTACGACAACTCACATGTAAAATACAAAAAATGTAAAATAAACTTCCACAGAATAATCGATGCCCATGGATCATACACATATTACATGTTTTCATTGCATACCTTGTTTGTATAATTCAAAACATGACCAGGCGTCTATAAACAGGAGTAAAATAAAGAAACCATCAATATATAATATAGGGCATAAAATCTATATATTTATGTATACTATTTAACGGCATCAGGACAGAAAAGGTTCTAAATACTTACAATAATCCTCTGTGTATCGCCTAATCTCGGCTCGTCTCGCATGGAGGAATAACAAGTATACACGCCATGCTCAAAGTCGAGACTGGCGTCTCTTAAACTAAACGGCCATGCGCCGTTTTAAAACGGAACCGCGTCAATCGTAGGGCTCATGAATATCTACTTCCGCCCTCACTATAGTTACTGCGCATGGCGTACGTTCATCTCAAAGGAGCGATTACATTGTAGCGTCCATATCCTATTAAGATTCAAAGACGGCATCCCCTAAGGTAAATAACGCTAAGATTCAGGATCACGTCCATCTCAGGGCAACAAAAGGAAAACCCGTTTAAGCTCCTATCGCCGTTAAAAGCACACTATTATGGATAAAATCATTATATTATAGGGAACAGACCGCTCAAGATTAGATACAATATTTAAAGGTATAAAACTAATATTAGTTCAAAAAAGCTAGAATAACTATATCAAAAATATTAATTTATAGAACCATGTAGTGTTAGTATTTAATCCATGGGTCATTTCACAATTAGTGAACAGACATACAAAAACCGATTAGAACACACATATAATTGCAAAGTAAAACATCCTTATCCACTAAAGCAATGTTAGTTTACATATATACTATATACATACACTGTATTCCCACCAAATCGAATATTGAACAAGCCAGAAAAAAGAAATACAAAAAACGGTCATAAAGACTCAATCACATTTATTTTCTATCTGAATGAGAAATACACATTCATCGTTCAAAACCACGGGGTGTCATGGTGTCTAGATGTGTATCCACCAAGATTCCCCCTTTCTTCTCAAAAGTCAACTTGATCCCCACCTCTTCGGGGCGTCGTACTTTGCTCTAAAACTTAAATCACAAATGTTGCCATCTGAATGCGGGGCCTCCAACAAAATTGCCGGACAACCGGTAGCCATGTCTTTTTGCAGCGAATGGTGATTTTAGGGCAGGCAACCTCTAAATCTTTTAACCCTTTGCATTGTCCACGCCGACATATATAAGAGGCCAAATGGCACTTCCATTATGATATATAACACAGAGTAGTCACATTGAAAAACCACGCACCGAAGGATACCTTCCCAGTGTGCGGATCAGCTGCACATCTCTCCCTTGATGAAATTCGCACATGTGCACAATGAAGATGCCCTAGCAAATGTCCTCTCCCTTGTGTAGTCAATAACCCGCTGTGTTAATGGTACCCTAGTAATGGCCAATTTCCGCTCTAAAACCAGAGTATCCCTCAATTCTTCGTGCTCCGCCTAGATGAAATCATGGACTGTTGTTGGAACTTACATTAATTTGTGGGTGTAATATTCTCCCAAAAGTGCCATCTCTTCTTTATACACAGATATATCTGGGGCAAAAAGGATGGGTACTTGCTGAAAAAAGCAATAGCGTTAATCACTATTGTTATGATCTTGAAATCCCATTGTCTGAATCCTCCCCATATTTAAGTGTTCTCCGTCATAGGTAGAATCTCCTCAAACTACTGCCATCGTCATCCAATCTCTGCATTTGTAGTACTGTATCTGTCACTATTCTTTCACACTAACAATTGAGATTTCGTAAGGCATTTTCTGGTGCTAATCGGATGACAACACTATAATCTAATGAAGCAATTCCTTTCTGTCGGTTTTGAAGTAGATATCCGAAATAAATAACCTTGCATAATCTTTCTTCACAAGTGTATCCATAAATGGATTTGTAGGTATCATATTACATTGTAAAATTGCAGATTCCGACAAGAACCATTTAAAGAGTCAAAAAAATACTGTAGAGATTCAATGGTCGCCCATTGGTCCAATTTGCCCTGTATTCGAAAAAAACAAAAAAAAAATAATACTTCCCTAAAGTGCACAAAAGTCTAGAGAGACCACCGGGGTCGTCCCAGATAGTGGCGTCGCACGGATTCTAATTAGCCCTATTGCCAAACTTTTTTTGGAAAATATTGACGCCTTAATCAAACCTCAAGTTCTTTTGTGGTTGGATACATCACACTTTCACCATTATTGCAGGAGATAAAACAGGTACCATGGAATCATATCTTTGCCTTTGATGTTTTGAGCCTGTAAGACAATCCTCTTGACCATCAAGGAAGGTCAACAGCTATTCCAGGATATTTGAGCGATTTCGGATTGAACATTGAGAACAAAATTGATGTCTAGAATGGGTTGACCGTTTATGATGACTGACAATATATTTTTTATTGAGTGGCGGGACAATTTTTTAATAATCAGCAATGTGGAACCGCATATGGGTTGGGGGGGGGGGGGGGGGGGCGAGTATGTCGCCCCGCCATACGCAAACGCCTTCATGATGTCCTTATGAGGACAGATTTGTATATTCAGAATGTGAATTTCAGGAATCAAGCTCTGATTTGGAACGTTATATTGATGATATTTTTTTGTGCGCATCGGCGGGGCGACCTTGAATTCTCTCTCTACAGAATTTTTTTTGAACTCTTTAAAATGGTTCTTGTCGGAATCTGCAATTTACAATGGAGCTATGATACCCTACCAAATCCATTTTCTGGAGATTACACTTGTGAAAGAAAGAAATGCAAGGTTATTATCTACGGATATCTATTCAAAACCGACAGATAGACATAGCTTTTTAGATTATAGGAATAGTCCAATCCGATAGCACCAGAAAATATGCCTACTCCGAAATCCTCAATTTCAAGAGGGAAAAGAATAGTGACAGATCCAGTACAACAAAAGCAAGATTGGATGAGATGGCAAGAAGTTAGAAGAGATACACCCTGAGAGAACACTTAATATGGGAGGAGGATTCAGACAATGGATTTCAAAGTCAACTCAATAGTGATAAATGGTAACTTTTGCATTTAATCAGCACGTACCAACATCCTTTTGATCCCCAGATATATCAGTGTATAAAGAAGAATGCCACTTATTGGGGAATAATACCCCCAACATTAATGAGTTCCAACAAAACCCTGTCAAGATTTTCATCTAGGCGACCGAAAGAGAACTAGAAGGGAACTCTGTTAGAGCGGAAATTGGCCCTTCCTAGGTACCATTAACACAGCGTAGCGGGTATTGACTAACGCAAGGAGATGTACATTTGCTTTTCTACATTGTGCACAAAGTGCGAATATCATAAAGGAGAGAGCATGGTGCTACATCCGGCACAAGCGCTGGGAAGAGTACCTTGTGCGTGGATTCTTCACATGTGACTCCTCTGCTGATTATATATATACTGAGTCCCTGTGGCCTTTATTTATGTAGGGCGCGACAATACAAAGGTAAAAGATAGAGTTTGCTGCCATATATCAAACCATTCGCTGCAAAAAGACATGGCACCGGTGCGGCACATTTTTGTGGAAGGCCCCGTCCATACGGTGGCACAGTTGTAGAGTTTCAAGTATTAGAGCAAGTAGACGCCCAACGAAGGGAGGTGGTAATCATGTACGACTATTTCTGAGAGAAAGGGAATCTTGGTGGATACACCATCTAGACACGCATGACACCCCGAGGTTTGAACCGAGAATGTGATTTTCTCATTCAGATAGAAAATTAAAGTGATGAGAGTTATTATGAGTCGTATATGACCTATTTTTGATTTCTTTTTTCTGGATGTTCATATTCGATTTGGTGTGAAATACAGTGTAATATATGTAATATATGAAATACTAATAATGCTTGTGGATAAGGGATGTTTTTACATGCACTTATTATGTGTGTTCTTAAACAGTTTTTGAGTAGTCTGTCACTAATTAGTGAAATGCCCATGATAAATACTCACATACATGGTTCAAAAAAATTAATATTTTTGCATATAGTTATTCTAGCTTTAGTAGAACTAAAATTAGTGTATACCTTTAAATATAGTCTCTAATAGGAGCGGGTCTTTTCCCTAGTAATAAAATGATTTTTTAATCCATAAATATGTGCATTAACGGCGATAGGATCTTAAACAGGAGTCCTTTGTTGCCCTGAGTATGAACGTGATGCCTGAATCATAACGTAATTTACCTTAGGGGGATGCGTCATTATAGATTCTAATATGGATATGCCGCCTACAATGGAATCGCTCCATTGAATGAACGACGCATGCCAGTAACTCATACTGAGCGGAAGTAGGAATATTCAATGCCCAACGATGACGCGGTTCCGATTTTAGAACGGCGCGATGGCCGTTTAGTTTTAAGAGACGCCAGTCACGTTCTTTGAGCATGGCTTGTATTACTTGTTATTATCCTCCAAGCGAGACGAGCCGAGATAGCGATACACAGAGATTATTGTAATGGTAAATAGGAACCTTTCTGTCCTGATGCCCTGTTAAATAATGTATACAAAAATATATAGATTTGTGCCCTATATTTTCATATTGTATGATTCTTATTTTTTTATAACTTTAACTTCTGTTTATAGACGCCTGGTCATATTTTGAATTAACACAAACGAAGGTATCAATGAAAACATGTTAGTATGTGTATGATCCAATGGCATCGATTTATTCTGTGGAAGTTTTAGTGTACATTTTTTGTACGTTAACATGTGAGTTGTCGTAAATATGTAGAATGTTTATATGTAAGTAAATTTTTAACTAATGTTTGGGCTAAGTCATAGGTATGTGGGGAATATACTGTGGTATTCATAACTATCGGTTGGGAGTATGTTTATAAGATTAGAATTGTGGTCGCAGATATTGATTTAATGATGACATATGATATGTAATGTTACAGCGATCTGTCTGATGAAGCTCAAGGCAGCCGAAAACTATTACACAGAGACATTTATCGCCATTCCAAACTGTAACCTCACTATGGATAGATACATTGTGTTGATTAATAAAGTTTATGTCTAATTTTTGGAATACAAAATATTATGTGTGCGGTATACATATATTATTAATGTAAAATGGAGAACCACATAATATTTAGAGATGGCGAATTGATTAACACGAAGTTGAATTCGTTAGGAATTCAGGAAAACTTTGGTTCTGAACGAAGTCGAAGTTATGGTGTGACATCGGGAGAACAAAGTGAGCTATTGATTAGATAAAAATGGCTGCGAGCACATGGCCGTTTACATGGGGCCAAGCACACTTGGGGAAGAAGGGCATAGCCTACAGGACATTGCAGAGATGAAGCCAATCATGATGACCCTGGCGGGATATCTGGTGACTTCACCGCACTATATAAGTCCAGGGCGCGACGCTGTTGCTCAGTACCGATCTCACTTGTACTGATTAGGGAAGGTTGCAGCCGCGGCTGCTAGTAATAGCTCTTACAGAAGAACTGAATTTTTAGATCCAAAGATTTTTGGGGGCTGTCTCAAGCTTGTCTCCAGGATACTGCGTTCTCCTTAATTGTTCCTATCTTCTGATTTTTTGGGGTATTGAATCTGAATCCAGTGTGGTCCACTGCAGCTGCATATACATTTTAATTCTATCTTGCTCCACAGCACAATTGAATATCCAAGGGATCTAAGGCAGTTCCTGTTGTATTCATTAAAGAAACAGCATTTTTTACAATATAGAATTCCACTTCATTTTTTGGCTGCTCATTCTTTTGTGCAATTTACATCCAGGGTACTTAAGCGATGTTTTTTTTTCTGCTGTGTAACTCAAGAAACCCTCATTTACACCACCAAAAAATAAAAATTTTTCGTGTAGCATTTTAAAATTCACAAGCGAAGGTTTAATTACAATTTTTTTCTCCTTGTTTGTAGCGTAGAGAAACACGCAAATTGTAACACACTACAAAGCTAGTAGTTTGTGGCTGCTCAATTTCTTTTGGCGCAAATTTACATCCAGGTGTTAATTAAGCGTTGTTTGTCTGCTGTGTGACTCCTAAGAAAACCGTCTTATTCACCACCAAAAATATCATTTTTCCCTGTAGCATAATTCACAAGCGAAGAGTTAATTACAATGTTGTTTCTCTTGTTGTGTAGCGTAGAAAACACGCCATTGTACACCGCTACAATGCCGTAGTGTTTTGGTTTATCAAATCCTTTGCCGCAATTTACATCCAGGGATTAATTAAGCGTGATCCTGCAGTTGTAGCTCAGTAAAAGAAACTTTGTTTTTCACCGCCACAGAATAAGAATCCCTGTAGCATAATTTCATATCCGAAGGTTAATTATAAGCCTGTTAGTGCTTTTATATTCAGTAAAATATACAGAGTTTTTAAAACGGCATCATACAAGTCAATTTTCCAGCCCATTTGTGGAGCGCCAATTATAATCCAAGGGGTTACCAAGGCTTGTTTACTCTTGGGTTCATTTGAGGCAAAATACCAGGGTGTGATATTTAACATATACAGATAACTTCATCAAACAGTGTCTAGTACCTTTTTAGAAACAGAACGTATGTCAGACAGAGAGGGTTGCAGGCTCTCACCTGGCGATTGGCCGCGCACAAACATTCCAGTGCCCCGGTCGCAGCACGCAAGGCAACGTCGCTAGCATGGATCCCCACTACTACGGTGAGGCCACAACTGCGCTGTCATCTACGGCCGTGTGTTTGATTTCAGCAACCCAATGGTTCTAGGATTGGATACTCCGTCCTTCCCACTTCCTCCAATGACCATCATACAACACCCAGTCAAGAGTCGGATTGGAACGCTGACCCAAGAGGCAACCCCCTTTTAGCTTAGCCCTGGCCCGGGAGCGGGTCAGCGGCCCTAACCTTCCTTCAACCCCCGCCTCATACCCTTCCGGTAATTTCCCTCAGACCAGAGGATCTACTATGTGGTCTGGGCTCACCGCTCGACTGATAGACAGAGGATGAACAATTAGCAGAGGGTCAGTCAGCGCTACTTGGCAGCTAGAAGATGGGGCCAATATCCATCCCCCTGCTACTAGCAGAGGCGCAAAGTATAGATGTTGAGAGTGGGCATGGGAGTCAAGTTATGAGGGGTCCCAGCTTCTGCATACCACGACCAGGAGATCGAGGACCGCAGTGAACGAAGTAACACCAATATATAATGATGTAGCGACCGCAATTGGAACCTGGTGGAGTCGAAGTGGCTTCAACATCGTCAGGCGAAGAGGCGACAGCTTGCGCCATCAGGCATGCGGTGGCGCAGCCATCAAGTGGGTACGAGTGAGCAGTGATCAGCATGGAAATGCATGCAGTGTGAGGTCGGGTGCCCAAGCGGCCACGGGGTAAAAACATCCCATCGCCGTTCCAAGAAAGTAACGGGCACAGGGCTCAGCGAGGCAGCGGCGGGAGTAGTTCACACAGTTCGGAGCGTTGGCGGTAAAAATCCGATACTCGACGTTGTGGCAGTTCTCTTATGTGCATAAAGACATACCGGATGAGCCGAATAGGTATATCTGTGTAGAAATCTGTAGTGCAGAAAGTGAGAATCGTGGCAGGGGAGTTATAACGGTAGTGCACCAGGGCCCTGCGACAACACATCGATGCAGCCTCACCACAAAACCCGGGGTCCAGGGAGAAACGTGGCGCAGATGTGGTGGTCCAGCCTGCCTGCACGGCCGCAGCAACATCAGCAGCGCCCAGTGGGCACGCCATGCCAATGCACGGATCCAGTCAAGGCCCACCACCTCTGCAGACTAAAGGGATCTGGTGTTTCTCTTTGACAACATCTCCCTGTCCAGATGCTCCTGGCTCCTCGCACTCATCGCGCCAGCATCTCCTTCAGCGAGCGATTGCGAAATAGACAACAGTATGGCGACCAACCATCCAGAAGGAGCAGAAGCTGTGACCGTACTCCAGTCCAAGATTGTTTGGTGCTCGGCTAGTCCCACCCTTGTCCAAATGGTGGAGCTTCTGCACCGTTCAAGAGAACATAATAGTCTTGTGACGAGCCAAGATGAGATATTTTCCAAACCGTAATTTCTTTTCCAAAAAGGCAAGTCCCACTCGTCATAAATATGTAATGAACACAGAAGGTGGGACAGTCCATTAGCAGCTTTTCAGTTTGTTCCAAGGTGCACGCTGCAGCGCGGACGTCAGGGCTGTACCAAAACGGTCAGGCCACTAACAGTGTCCCTTGTATGCCCAGCTTGGGTTAAGTGCTATCCGGCCCAGCAACCAACAACGTGGACAAGGAGACGGCGCTTTCCTCCTCCCCGTCGTCAAACTGCGGCTCCAAGCGCTAATGTCCGCCTTCCCCCTTCACAACCACCCACCCACCGATCGTCAGCCTCCACGAAGTTACTGGGCTCCATCATACCACATGTTAGGGCACAGCGTGTCCACGTAGTTCTACGCCTGTACTAGCTTGGCGAACGATAGTCACACAGGGGGGAACTAGTCCGCGTTCAATGGCCACAGTCAAGAAATTGAATGTGGAGCTTTCCTCGCGCCAACTGCAAATCGGAACCATGGGGGTGGGGGGTGGGGGAGGTGACGGACAATGTAAATAACATGTTGGGAGGGATGGACCATAGCGCCCTGCAGTGGCGCACTGTGTTCAATCTGTTATGAAAAAGTAGGTTCCTGTAGACTTCCACCGTTCTACAGAAGATTTCTGAAAAATGGCCAGGGAAACTGTGCATGCACTTCATCCATTTCCTACAAAGCCAGAACCCCTCCTCGAGTTGCAGCTGTGCAGAACGTTCTCCCCCAGCACACTCAGATATGCGATGTTTCACCCTTTAGGAAATCCAGGCCTGCACAATGTGTGACCGCCTGTTATGACACAGAGAAAGCCATAAACGATTTTTTGATGATCCATCAGACAGGGAGTACTCCACCCCTTTGTATCTGTTGAAGTTTGTTGACGCCATACGAGGAGGCCCACGTTATTGTCATCGCCAGGACTATACGGGATGAATAACGGTCATTCCACTGCTTCATGTCCTGAACCGATGCTGAAAAATCAGTCTGGCAGGGAATGGCGATGTGGGCGTTTACATCTCGCGGACACATGAGACCGTGGGACTGAAATGGAGGTGGATGAAGAGGAGGGACCTTGGAGCATAAGCATTATGTCAGGTGAAATGAATGGATTTTCTCCCCAGTGACAAGAGAGTAGGAGCAGGAGCAGCTGTTGGAGTAGATTGAGATGGAGTGAAGACGTAGGCAGTATGGTACCCGCAAGCACAGTGCAGTATACCCAAGTGGGAGATGGAGGCAGAGGAGCCCCTTGAGTCACTTGTGCAGTATGCCCGCCATCATGCTAGATGATTTGCCTTGCTAGTGACATCCGAATCGTCACAAAAGGCAGATGGATGACTTTCTGGCTCTCCTACCCTATTGACCCACGCTACCGGACCAAAATGGGATCATTTTCCAGCTATAGAGAGGGAAGACAAACTCGAATACTATAGGTAACACCTCCGGGAAGTCAATTGGCCGCTGTCTAATGTGCGGCAAGTCGTCCCTCCACTGACAGGACTGACCCGGGGGGTTCTTCATTTGCACATCGTACTATCTAGCCCCGTGGCGGCTGCTGTAGTAAGTGGAGGGTAGGAGCAGTACCAAGCTCCATCAGCAGCAAACTCAGTCTGAGGAGTCACTGTGCGCAGCTTCCTTCACCCGCCTAGTGAGGAGGGCCGTCGCAAGCAGCCTCAGCACAGGACCTGGAGCAGACCCTGCAACCAACAGGTGGTGGCCGTAACTTGGACAGCATCTTGCCACCCCATGTTTAGCAAGATCTGGCTGGACTACTGGTAAGTCCAAACAGGATGTGGTGGCCGGCGGCAACATGCCGAAGTTTTGGCAGTGGAGAAGCTAGTGCCCTGCCCCGCCAGTATTGTGTCATCAGCGCGGGTGTTCAGTGCGGCGGGGGCCCTCGTTACCCCCCAAGGAGAACCCGCTTGTCCCCTGGAAAAGTGGGAACTACATACCTTTGTCAAGATGAATCAGGCTTTGGATCGTCCAGGATTTCCACACAACTCAATGCATAGGCGTCCAGAGCTACTTCAGCCATGACGCCTCACCCAAATTGTGAGAAATGAGTCTGGGTTCAAACTACCAGCATATCCACTATTCTGATGCCGCACCACGCCTAATGCCACACATCTGCCAGACATTTTCTCCAGCCGCCACCAACCATCTTTGACAAGGGACTGTAATTGCCACCCACCTCCTCCACTCTAAACATTGTGGTGCCACTGTCTGAACCTCGATGCTTAGCTGTTGTTGCTGTGCCATGACATCCACACTGTGTTACATTGTGTGCCACTCTGCTGACACTCATGGCCGCCGTCACCTCCACTCTCTGTCATTGTGCCACCTGTGGCCTACTACTGTTTTGCCACCTCCAGAATGTCTATTATGCCACGACTGACCTCATGCTGCTAGCTGCCCGCCCCTGTGACCTACAACACTGTGTCATTGTGCCACTGTCTGACCTCATGCAGCTGCTGTGCTGCTGCCATGAATACAACTGCGTGTCATTGTGCAACTGTCTGACCTCATGCTGCTGGCTGTGGCTGCTGCCGTGACCTACACACTCTGTCATTGTGCCACTGTCTTGAGCCCATGCTGCTGGCTGACGTACACCTCCACCACTGTCATTGACCACTCAGTAGGACTACTCCAGTTTTTTGTGCCACTCCATAATGTCATTGTGCCACTGTCGACCCATGCTAGTGCTGCCGTCGTCACCTCCACACACTGGTCTTAATGCCACTCTGTGTGCCGACTACTGTTTTTGCCACCTTCCCAGTGGTCATTGTGCCACTGTCTGACCTCAAGCAGCTGCCGTGAAACCTTACACACAGGTGTCTTGTGTGGCCACAGTCCTGACCTCATGCTGACTGCTGCTGGCTGCTGCCGTGAATCTACACACTCTGGTCATTGTGCCACTGTCTGACCTCAAGCTGCTGCTGTGGCGCTGCCGTGACCTTCCACAACTGTTGTCATATGTCCCACTCCTTGTGGCCTACACCTGTTAATTGCCACCACCAAATGTCATTGTGCCACTGTCTTACCTCATGCTGCTGCTGCCGTGACCAACCCACTGTGTCATTGTGCCCCTGTGTCTGACCTCATGCTGTCTGCTGTAGGCTGCTGACGTTGATCAACACACACTGTCATTGTGCCACTGTCTGACCACCATGCTGCTGCTGGGCAGCGGCCAAGACACTACACACTGTGTCATTGTGCCACTCTGTTGCCTAACTCCTTTTTTTGCTACCTACTAGAATGTCATCTGTGCCACTTTCTGACCTCATCGCAGCTGCTCACGGTCCACCTCCACTCTGCTGTCATTGTGCCACTCTGTAGGCCTACAACTGTTTTGCCACTCCAGAGTGTCATTGGTGCCACTGTCTGACCTCATGCTGCAGGCCGTGACCTACACACTGTGTCTTTGTGCCCCTGTCCATGACCTCATGCTCTGCTGTGGCCTGCTGCCGTGATCTACACACTCCCTGTCATTGTGCCAAAGTCTGTCCTCATGCTGCTGCTGTGGCTGCTGCCGTGACCTTCACAGCTGTTCATTGTCCACTCAGTGGCCTACACCAGATTTGCCACCTCCAGAATGTCATTGTGGCCACAGTCCAGACCTCATGCAGCTGCTCGGCCGTACCTACCCCACTGAGATCATATGAGCACATTGCTACCTCATGCAGCTGCTGTGGGCTGCTGACGTGATCGACACACTCTGTCATTGTGCCACTGTCTGACCCTCAATGCTGCTGCTGTGGCTGCTGCCATGTCCTACAACCTACACACGTTTCCAAAGTGCCACTCTGTGGCCTAACTCCTTTTTTTGCACCTCTAGAATGTCATTGTGCCATTTTCTTTCTGACCTCATGCGCTGCTGGCTGTTGAAGCCGATCAACGTCTACACTGTGTCATTGTGCCAACTCTGTGGCCTACTCCTCCGTCTTTTTGCCACCTCCAGAATGTCCAATGGGCCACTCTCAGACCTCATTCTGCGTTGCTCGCTGCTCGTCCACCCATATCCACACTCTGTCACATAATGTTGCCACCCGATGAGCAGCCCTCCATTCTTGTCTTTTTTTCCAGCTGTCCGCTGCCATGAACGTATCGGATACATTTCCCGCCTTCAGTATTTTGTCAGATTTGCCCTCTTAAGTGTCCAGGGAAATTTGATAATGAAGACGATACTATAAGTCGGCAAGTTATGTTGCGTTTAATACTAAAACACAACATTGTAATGAAGGACCAACTAATCCCGCTCCCTCGGCATATATTAGCATGCGCAACGGTTTCTTACGCACCCTTCAAGCTCTGTGCACCTGGGAAATAGCTGTTATTTTAACGTGAATTCTCCCGACTGTAATTCGGAACAGTTATTTTTATGTCGGAAATTCGGCGAAGTGAGCGAAACCGAATTTCGAGCAATTTCGCGCCATGCCTCTATTAACATAAATGCATTCCCAAGACCAAAACCATGAGGTTATTAGCATGTAATATTTGGTGTGATCTTAAGAACTGGGCAGTTTTTTGTTACTGGGTTCTGGTGACTGCACAAAAAAAAAGAAGTGCATGCAAAAGCAAACTACAACTAAATGTCCTCCAAACAAATCACATTCAGTCCTCTACTCCCGTTACCCATCGCTCTGAACCACAACCTGCTATATCGCTCACCACCATTTCCCACCACCGCCCACCAGCCCAAGAGCTAACTGCTCATCTACAGGAACCTATACACCTTAAACTTCGCACTCTCTCTGACTCTCTTGCTCCTCTCTCTACCATCTTTCATTTTCGCTGACCCACGCACAAGCCACCACTTTCTACAACAACACATCACTTCCACTCTTGACGTTGGTCACCCACCCACTCACACACAACACGAACCCCGCAAAATCAACAGCCAAACCTTGCACACAGACTCCACAAACAGCGACGCGAGCACTTCCAGAATTGCTGACTCCTGCTGGAAGAAAACCAGTCCAACTGAGGCCCACTGCCTCAACAAACAGTCATTGCTTACATTAAACTCTGCACTCCGCCACCACCACCAGGAATACTTCACCACTCTCATATCCTCTCTGTCTCACAACACCCAACCAACTTTTTTAACAAAAAAAAGACCTTCAACATTCTCTCCGGCCATCACACCCCTTCTCCCATCTCACCTCCTCAGCGATGAATTTTATCACTCTCTTCCTAAATAAAATCAATCTCATCAACAAAGCTTTACCCACCGCAGTTCCCCTCCACCTATCCCTTAGTGCCTGCAGTGTCCCCTACATCCACCTCTACACCTGCTCATCACTATTCCAAATATTCCCCCCTAACTTGCTCTCTATCTGTAAACGTCCAGGAGAAGCTCTCGCGATCTAAATGTCCAATATCCAACCACAGTACCTGTAAACTTGACCACTGCCTTCATCACCTTACCCATGACCTTCGGCTGTTAACATCCCAACTCTCTCATCTCTGCAACCTATCATTAATCTCTGGCATCTTTCCTTCCTCCATTAAACATGCAACCATCACACCCATCCTTAAGAAAACATCTCTTGACCCCTCTTGTCTCTCCAACTATCACCCTATCATACTGCTTCCATTTGCCTCGTAACACTCCTTATCAGCCAGTCTATCTTCAACTTTCCTTCCATCACTCCATCAACCTTTCTCTCCTTGACCTGCTGCAAAATCAGGCTTCCGTTCACCACTCTACAGAAACCGCCCTAACCAAAGTCACCAATGATCTAGCAACTGCCAAAGCCTCACGCGACTTGTCTTTCGTCCATATCCACCTTCTTCTCCTCACGTCTCCTGAAGTTAAACGTGGAGAAAACTGAATTCATCATCTTCCACCGTCCCACTTCTAATTTCCTCCCACCTTATCGCCCCCAGCACAGACAATGCCCTACACTTTCTCATCGGCTCCACAATCAGCTAGCCTTGGGATAACCCTATAACTCTCAATTTGTCCTTCAATCCTGCACTCCAAACCATCACCTCATGCCTGCCACCTCCACCTGAAAAATATCTCCCATATCAGCTCATTTTGTAACTTCGAAAGCACAGAAATGCTTTTACACACCCTCGTCCTCTCAAGACTAGACTATTGCAAGATCCTTCTCTGTGGCCTCCCAGCTAGCACCCTCGCTCACCTCCAATCCATCCTTAACTCTGCCGCCCGTCTGATTCATCTCTCTCCTCGATAGTGTTGAGCGATTGCATTGGCTATCGAGATCGATCGATAGTCGATAGTCGGGGCCTGCAAACGATAATTTTTTTCGAAAGTGACTTCGAATAGAGCGATTACCATTAAAGTCCTATGGAAGCAACAACACCTTCATTATTACACCCAAACAATGCTGGAGAAGGCTCGAAATTAACATCCACCACAGATCACGAATGGATACTCCTACAATCTTAGGCAACACACTTAGGGTATAAAATCACAGAAAAAAAGTCAACAGACCATTTAACTATCCCGGTCATTGTACCACAGCCTGACCCCTTAAACCTGCAACACCCACAAATTAAAAAGTGACAGAAGGTAAGTATGATTTGAACCATCATGTTACTTGAACTGGACATTGAATATCCCTGTCCTGGAACGCAGCATGAGCCCCAAACCTGCATGACCCCAACATTTAAAAAGTGCCGGAAAAAGGAGTCTTTCAACCACCATTTTAGTTTCACTGGACATTGACTATACCTGTCCTGGGCCACAGCATGAGCCCCAAACCTGCATGACCCCACATTTAAAAAGTGCCGGAAAAAGGAGTCTTTCAACCACCATTTTAGTTTCACTGGACATTGACTATACCTGTCCTGGGCCACAGCATGAGCCCCAAACCTGCATGACCCCCACATTTAAAAAGTGCCGGAAAAGGAGTCTTTCAACCACCATTTTAGTTTCACTGGACATTGACTATACCTGTCCTGGGCCACAGCATGAGCCCCAAACCTGCATGACCCCCACATTTAAAAAGTGCCGGAAAAAGGAGTCTTTCAACCACCATTTTAGTTGAACTGGACATTGACTATACCTGTCCTGGGCCACAGCATGAGCCCCAAACCTGCATGACCCCCACATTTAAAAAGTGCCGGAAAAAGGAGTCTTTCAACCACCATTTTAGTTGAACTGGACATTGACTATACCTGTCCTGGGCCACAGCATGACCCCAAACCCCATGACCCCCACATTTAAAAAGTGCCGGAAAAAGGAGTCTTTCAACCACCATTTTAGTTTCACTGGACATTGACTATACCTGTCCTGGGCCACAGCATGAGCCCCAAACCTGCATGACCCCCACATTTAAAAAGTGCCGGAAAAAGGAGTCTTTCAACCACCATTTTAGTTCACTGGACATTGACTATACCTGTCCTGGGCCACAGCATGACCCAGGGCCGGAGTTACAGTGGGTGGGGTGAAAGCCCAGTCTGGCTCCGTCATCTATTAACACGCAGGTTAAAATGCCCTGATGACGCAGCAACGAAAACTGTCGTGCTGAAGCAGAGTGCGGAAGCGGAGTGTGAGAACTCCAGCCTTCCTCTGTACACAGTCAATACCTGGGTAGCGCTTGCCCCTCCGTATGAGTGTGGACCAATTGAGCTTCACTTGGAAATACTGGTGGTTAACGCTCCTGTTACACCCAGGTGCCCTTTATCTTGGCATTCTTTTTCTCATTTTACTCAACGTGCTGGAGGAAATGGTCTCTGTACTTTGTTCTCTGTCCGTGCTCCATACTCCATGTCCTCTGAATAACCTACATCTGGTCAAGTTTTCCTGTACCTCCCTTGTACAATTCAGAGGAATTTTTTTAACACCTATTTTGTACATGCAAGTTTTTTAGTACTTTAATTCTAGAAAACACAGTGTTAAAATCGGATGGAATCCCACCATGTCTTTGTCTTCTTTTTTTCATTGTATTAAATGGGTTGTCTCAATACAGGGATTGATAGCTATGTTAAAGATCTTGCAAATCAAGTCATTTTGCAATATGTGTCCATTAACAGTGTCCTACCTATTCCTGTTTCTGACAGCACCATCACCCTTGAGCCACTCTTGACAATTGTGAAGAACAAATGTCTGTTAGAAACAACATTTTTTAGAATAGGACCTGTAGTATAGCTGCATGTCACAGCAAAATGCCCCCAAAAATTCAAAGCATGACCCTTGAGCCACTTTGGTCAATTGTGAAGAACAAATGTCTGTTAGAAACAACATTTTTTTAAATAGGACCTGTAGTATGCTGCATTCACAGCAAATGCCCCCAAAAATTCAAAGCATGACCCTTGAGCCACTTTGGTCAATTGTGAAGAACAAATGTCTGTTAGAAACAACATTTTTTATAATAGGACCTGTAGTAATGCTGCAATTCAAAGCAGCAGGACCCAAAAAATTATAAAATGACTTCTCAGCCACTGTTAAAAAATTGTGAGGGAGAAATGCCACTTAGAAGCCACATTTCTGTTACAAAGGACCATAATTATAGCTGTATCTCACAGCTACATGACCCCAAAAAATTATAAATATGACTTCTCAGCCACTATTAAAAATTGTGAGGGAGAAATGCCACTTAGAAGCCACATTTCTGTTCCAAAGGACCATAATTATAGCTGTATCTCACAGCAACATGACCCCAAAAAATTATAAATATGACTTCTCAGCCACTATTAAAAATTGTGAGGGAGAAATGCCACTTAGAAGTCACATTTCTGTTCCAAAGGACCATGATTATTGCTGTATCTCACAGCAACATGACCTCAAAACCATTGACAATGCGAAAACTTCTTAAGATAAAGTGAGTAAATGGAATACGGTGTTGTCATGAAACCTTGCTGTCTTTTACAGTCTCCTCACAGCAAAACCAGCAAAATGAACTGTTGGGAAAAGAGAATAAAAATTGCAGTAAGAAATGATCATTTTAAAAAAAAGTTTTCAAGAGGACCATTTCTGTTTGAAAAGGAATGTGAAGTAGACTGGCAACTAATCGGTGACCTCGGCAATTGGGGCCACAACATCATCAGAGATCCATGCCTGATTCATCTTGATGAAAGTCAAACGATCCACATTATCTGTGGAAAGCCGGATGCGTTTGTCTGTAATGACTCCTCCAGCTGTGCTGAAGGTCCGCTCAGATATGACGCTGGCTGCTGGGCAGGACAACACCTCTATGGCGTGACGAGCCAGCTCGGGCCATTCGTCCATTTTGGATACCCAGAAGTCTATTGGGTCCGGAACACATGCAAAAACATCGGTGTTGAGACGCAGATAGTCGTGCACCATGATCTTAAGCTGATCTCTGTGTGTTGGATGTGTGCCCTGCATTGCATGCGTTGGTGAGGTGGTAAACAAAGATTGCCAGAGGTCACCCATTAGGCTTCTGCCACCTTGCCTGCTGCTGCCGCTACGCCTACTTGGCACTCTACTGCTGTCACGTCGCTGATGTTGTTCCACCGTGACATTTGGGGAACGTGAAGCAGACGCAACAGATGTCTCCAGTTGATCAATCAGCAAGGTCTCCATTTCCTGCATTTTACTCTCTATTTGGGTGGGTGGAAGGAAAGTGCTGATTTTTGTTTTGTA
>JAODAL010052389.1:0-26012 GCA_025379985.1 Phyllomedusa bahiana
AAAAATATCCCTACTTGTCCGAAAAAAACCAAATAACCTATTACGGGGAATCGTCCCAAAAGGGAATTTCCTGTGGACCCTCCCCTAATGCACAAAACCCTAGTTAGCAGTGATTTTTTTTAAAGGGTTTAAAAATAAAAAACCAAACTTCATGTCTAAAAAGACACCTGTCTTAAAAATAAACCTTTAAACGTAATTTAAAAATAATCCCAACCTCCCCTATGATTTGTAGGAAAAATTAAAATGTCCTACCCCCATATGCCTTCCCACATGTTTCATTTTTCCCAAACAATTTTTCAGGGGATTGTTGAAATAAATAACAGCGGGTAAAAACCACAATTTTTTAAGGTGTCCCCCCCAACAATGGGGCCAATTTAATCCAAACAAGATATCTATACATAAATAACTAGGGGGTTTAAAAAAACCCCGGTAGATTTATTAATAGACGCCAATAATCCATCACCCCAATACGGGAGGCCAAAAAGTTAGATTCCCAGAGGGAAAAAAACCCAAAAGAGAAGGTAATCAAATTAATGCTCGTGTTCCCGGGCTGGGTAGAAAAGTTGCCCCTCAAAGCCTTTAGTTTAATAAAGAAACCACGATTTGGGCACGTATTTATAAGAAAATTAGGATTATAAAGGAACATTAGTAGAAAAAGGGGTTTTGTAACCACGTTATCAATCAAAAATGCTCTCTTTACCTTTTGTGGGGGTTACCGGGGGGCGCCCTTGGTCAGGGTTTTTTACAGACCTCTCCCTTTTTTTGTGGGGTCCGGCCCAAAAGCTTGGGCGCGAAAGGTCCGTTTCGAGCACAGGAAATGAGAACGGCGCGCGGAGCTCCCGTTACCCAGCGACCGTCGCCAAGACAATGACGCGGGGACTGGAAACGAGGCAGCTGTTCCGTGCCCGGGTCCCAAAAAACCGAAGATTAAAGGAAAAAAGGGTTTAACAATGGCAGTAATGACTTTTTTAAAAACACACCCAAAGTTAAAATTTAGTAGGGCAAAAGGAAAAATATAGATGAATTTAGTTTTTCTCTTTGGGTAGTCCCCGGGGCCCCGTATCCCCCCCCGCCGCCCATGGGTTTGGGTCCTAAGCCGTTACCGTGCTAAATATCGGCTTAACCTTGGCGACGGCCGTGGGGGGGCGGGATAACTGGTGCGTCCGCCGAGCAATACAGTTAGATGCTTTGGCGGGGCAGAAGCTCCGAAATATTGGGGCCGCAGGCAGGATGGGCCTGTGCGCCCGGGGTCCAGCCCAGGCGGCGTGCGCGTCATCCGCCCGGCCCCCGGGTGGGGGCCCCGCCCCTGAAAGAAAAAGACCGGGAGCAGCGACGCGACGCGCGGGGAGCGAGGTAGGTGGTGCTGCAGGTTTTTACTTTTAATTAGCTTATTCTCTGGGGGTATTATCTACTTTAATGTGCAGGGAGGGGGGGGGTATTATCTACTGTTTATGGCAGGGGGGGGGGATTTTTTACGTTATATGTGCAGGGAGGGGTGTATATCTTCTGTTATATGGCAGGGGGGGGGGTTATTTCTCTGTTTATTTGCGGGGGGGGGCTATTATCTACTGTTATATGTGAGGGGGGGCTATTATCTAAGTTAATGGCGGGGGGGGGCTATTATTACTGTTATATGGCAGGGAGGGGGCTATTTTACGTTATATGTGAGGGAGGGGTGCTATTTTTATGTATATGTGCGGGAGGGGGGTTATTATCACTGTATATGTGCAGGGAGGGGGGCTATTTCTACTGTCATATTTGCAGGGGGGGGGGCTATTTCTACGTATATGGCAGGGGAGGGGGCTTTTATCTATGTCATATGTGCAGGGGGGGGGGGGCTATTATTATGTTTATGTGCAGGGGGGGAATTATTACGTATTGGCGGGGGGGGGGGTTTTTTCACGTTTTGCAGGGGGGGTTGCCTTACTGTCATATGTGCAGGGAGGGGGGGGCTATTATAAAATGTTATATGTGCAGGGAGGGGTATTTTCTACTATATGTGAGGGAGGGGTGTTTTTTATTACGTCAATTGAGGGGGGGGGGCCTTTTTTATCTACTGTATATGTCCAGGGGGGGGGGCTATTATTAAAATTGTTATTTTGTGCAGGGGGGGGGGCTTTAATATTTTAAAATTGTGCGGGAGGGGTCTATTATCTACTGTATATGTGCAGGGGGGGGCCTTTTTATTATTACTGTTATATGTTGCGGGGAGGGCTTATTATCTATGTATATGTGCAGGGAGGGGGGCAATTATTTTTATGTCATATTTCAAAGGGGCAGGGGGGGCTTTTTCACTGTATATGTGCAGGGAGGGTGCTATTATTACTGTAAAATTGCAGGGGGGGGGGTTTATTACAACTGTATATGTGAGGGGGGCTATTTTATGTTATGTCAGGGGGGGGGGTTTATCTACTTTATGTGCGGGGAGGGGTATTTTTAAAAGGGTCATATGTGAGGAGGGGGGGCTATTATCACTGTTTTGTGCAGGAGGGGGCTTTTATTACTGTCATATGTCAGGAAGGGGGGCTTTATCATTTTTAATGTGAAAGGAGGGGGGTAAAATCTACGTATATTTGCAGGAGGGGGGCTAAATCTACTGTCATATGTGCAGGGGGGGGGCTATTACTACTTTTATATTTCGGGGTGGGGCTTTTAATCTACTGTTATATGTGCAGGGGGGGGGCTATATTAGTTAATTGCGGGAGGGGGGCTATTTTCTTTTATATGTGCAGGGGGGGTTGTATTATCTACTGTTTATGTGCGGGGGGGGGCTATTATTTATGTCATATGTGCAGGGGGGGGGGTTTTTACTGTCATTTTGGCAGGGGGGGGGGCTATTATTACGTCAAGTGGGGGGGCTTTTATTACTGTCTATGTGCAGGGGGGGCTTTTTATCTACTGTTATATGTGGGGAGGGGCTTTTATTTATGTTATTGTGCAGGGAGGAGCTATTATTACTTTTATTTTGGCAGGAGGGGGGCTATTATTTATGTTTTAGTGCAAGAGGGGGGCTTTTTTTAACTGATATGTGCAGGGGGGGGGGCTATTTCTACTGTTTATGGCGGGGGGGGGCTATATCTACTGTTTTGTGAAGGGGGGCTTTTATTACTGTTATATGGCAGGGAGGAGTTTTATCTACTTTTTTATGTGCAGGGGGGGCTATTATTCTTTATAGGAGGGGGGGGTTTAAAAATCTACCAAATTTTGTCGGAGGCCATAACTCCAATTTTTTCTATGGGGGCCTATAAGCATTATATCCTGCGGGGGGACCAAAACCTCCTTTTAATACCTAGGGGGTTCCATAACCTGCCTTTTTCCCTTTGGGGGGGACCCATAACCTGCCAATTACCTGTGGGGGATCCAAAAACCTGCCCATATACCTGGGGGGGGATCCCCTTTAAACCTGCCTATATACCTGCGGGGGGGATCAAAACCGCCTAATCCCTGCTGGGGGGATCCAAACCGTCCATATCCCTCTGGGGGACCCTAACCCCCCAAATTTTTCCTGGGGGGGACCTAACCCCCTATATCCTGCGGGGGGGACCTAAACCTGCCTATATATTTTTTTTTGGTGGACTAAAAAACCTGCCTATATCCCTGCGGGGGGACCAAACCGCCTATAACCCTGCTGGGGGGACCATAACCTGCCTATATACCTATGGGGGATCCATAACCTGCCTATATACCGGGGGGGAACCAAAAAAACCTGCCCATAACCTGCTGGGGGATCCATAACCCCCTATCCTGCTAGGGCCCCATAACCGCCCAAAAACCCTGCGGGGGGTCAATAACCTCCTTTAAAACCCCGGGGGGGATTTTAAAACTACACCCTCCCTACTGGGGTTATAAAAGTATAAAACCTCTTATGGGGGCGAAAACTTACGGGGGGACCCTTTTACCTTCATGGGGGAACATAATTTTACGGTGTTGTGAAGTCGTAAAGTCGTTAAGGGGTTGTTAAGGCCCTAAAGACAAGTCATTTGATAAGAGGAATCGACTCCGGACTCGCTTTTGGTTAAAGCCAGTTGTTAAGGCCTCAAGTCGATGAAAAAAACTTAGCAATCGACCCGGGGGACTACTTTAGGGCAAGGGCCCTTAGTTAGTGGGCATTCTTGGACCAACCCCCTCAAACTTTGATTTGAAGGGTATCACTGATATTCAAAAAGTGACGTTCCTGTTATGTTCCTTGGGGAATGACATTTTGGCACCCCCGATCAACCAGGGAAAGGAACTTCCCTTCTATCCCGGGGGGGGGTACGGGATTAACCCTTGTGGCCCTGCATGTTGTGATCCTGAAGGGGGAAAAAAATTTTCGGGGTTTTCCAATTTCCTATTGCTTTGGGGCGATGGAAAACCTCTTTTTTTTCCGTTTGTCTTGTTGGGGGTCTTGTCCTTCTGGGGGGGAGTTGCACGCTCCCCAGATGCCCGGGCGGTCGCAATTCCCAACACTCATGGGCTCCCGCTGACGGCTTTTTTCTCAAGATCATCAGAACATACTGTATGGGGGGTGGGTTTTTGCCTGTTGGCTAGCTCCACCCCTTTTGCTACAGCCTAATCTTCAATATTGATGTCCTCCATCAGGGGTTTGCTGTTTAAAAACCCCTGTCGGAGCTGTGGTTTAAAACCTGTCATAAAAACCCCTGGAAAAGCTTTTTCCCCACCCCCCTGTTTCTTCATATCCCAAATCCCTGTATCTTAGTTTTAAATTTCCCCAGAATTGGTCCACTGTGTCTTTTGGACCTGCACTACATCAAGAAGAAATTGTGGATCCCCCACTTTCGTCGCACCATCTTTCTAGACCCCTTAAAAAATCTTTTTCCCCCATTTTTACGGGTTTGGGGATGTCTTCTACAAAGTGTAGCGTATTGCTGCCACCCTTTTTTATGACATCCATGATGCCTGCACTTGGCTTCACCAATTTTTTTTTCCCCTTTAAAATAGATGCTGATTTACCAGGTAAGTTGTAGGGATGATACAGACCCCCCATCCATCTGTAAAAAGCCATTGGCAAGTAAAAAGGGAACTGACATCCTGGGGCATCTTTGAGAAAATCCCTATTTTAAACGTGGGGGGCCCAAAGGGTTTATACTGAGTTACTGTATTTACCAATGGTGCCCACTGCCGGGGGGTTTAGTTTGGCCCGGGGGTTTGATGTGCCCCCCAAAAGGGTGGCCTCTTCTTTCAAAAATTTCCCTTTTGCTTTTTATCGTTTGGAAATGGTCGGGGGCATCTCATCAATTTGTAGTAGAGGTCCCCCTTCTTTTTTAAGAACAGGAGGATTTTAAAAAAAAAGAAATTGGGAATCATAAAATTTCCTACTTTGTGTGTATTGACGGGAAAAATAATCCTGTCGCTTTCTCCTGCTCTGCCCTTTGGCCCCCCCACAGGCTGGGCATTTTCAAGGGAAAACTCGGGATTCTGTCCACACATAAAACATGTCCAAAACTTTTTCCCACGAAGCCACCAAAACGGGGTTGTAAATGTTTGGGGGTGTATCTTTCAATTTTCAAATTTTTCCTACCTCTGGGGCTGTTTTCTTTTCTTTCATACCTTTTTCCTTCCTCTTTTTCCTCCTTAAACCCATACCCCTTTTCTCGCCCCAAATTTTTTTCGCTCCCCGGCTTGCCCCATTCTGCTTGACCCAAATAACTTATGACCCTCTGAGCCAGCCCCCACTTGCCCTAGGGCAAAGGGCCAAAAGGGTGGGGCCATCGAGTGGGTCCACACACCCCCAAAGATTTTTTAAGCAATTCCCCAGAACCTTTTACAGCCGCCATTTTCCTTTCCTCTGGCTAATGATATCCCCGTGCTTTCCCAGCTTTCCTTGCAAAAGTGACTAGCCTCACCCCCCCCATCTTGGCGGTAGTAAAGCCCTCCCTTTTTTAATTTGTAGATAGAAAACAAGGAAAAAAACAAAACAGAACAAACAAAAAGTGAGGTAAATAGTAAAGTAGGGGTTTTCGGAAAAATTGGTAAAAAGGGGAGGGTGACTGGGGACTTTAAAAACCCTTTTGCCCAATGTGTTTTTTATTTTTAATCACCCCCTATTTTGGAGTTTTTTTAAAACCCGCAAACAGGATTTTTTTTTTTTAATCCTCATCAAATCATACAAACTTTCAGCAGAAAAAACCCTCAAGGACCCCATGTGTAAAAAAATGTAACATATATTTTTTTGGCCCGTGTCCCCAGAGAACAGGGGGGTGGGAGTGAATAGCAGCGGGAGGGAAAAAAGGGGCCCTTTTACCCGGGTCCGTTTACAGCGACCTTTTAGACCTTTTGCAGGTTTTACAAAAATTAATTAAGAAAAGGGAAAAGAAACAGACAAAAAATTTAAAAAAAACCTAATTTTCCCTTTTTTTAACAAAGAACAAAGCCAAATTCCCCCTTTTCCCCCTATTTTCTCCAAACCCCGACTGGGTTTTGAGTGCTTCCCTATTTCTGAGTGCTTTCCCCATGTACCCTTTCCCCTTTTTTTTCCCCCCCCAAACTCCAAAAATTTTTTTCCCTTTTACGTTTTTTTAAAAGCTAAGAATTTCCCGATCTAAATCTTGCGGGACCATACAACTGCCAATATATATATAATATTTTAAAAATATATATTTTTAAAAGGGGCAAAAAACAAACATTTTAGGTTTTGTAACCCAAATATGATTTAGGGGCCTTTGGGCCTGTACTATCCAGAGTCACGTCAAATAAACCCCTCCTTTTAAAATTTTGGGGGAGAAAATGGACTTACCTAAAAAATCAACTTGGGTACTCATATATTTTTTAAAAACTAAAACCCAAAAGGTGAATAACCCCAAAACCAGGCAGGCAAAAAAGAAACCAAAACCCTTCCCCTTAAACCCTTTTATTTTTCATATTAGCCAAAAATTTTTCCGCATGAGTTTACATAAATGTGACAAACAGAAAATGAAACACACATATACTTCCCCAAAACCCAAAAAACCCTTTTAAAAATATCACAAGGATATTCTAAAGGTTTTTGACCAAAAATGGGCCCGGGTGTACAGCAAGACTTTTTTATAACAACCCCAGAAATTTCCCCTACAGTAGAGTAGAAAAGGGGGACAAGAGAAAATTTTTTTAAGTGGGAAGAATTTAAAAAGATACTTTCCTTTTAGAAAACCCGGTGTTTTTTTTCTGTGTGTCCCTTATCCAAAAATCTGCAAAAAGCGCCGGGCTCGAGATAAATTAAAGGGATCCCCTTTCTTCTTCCCCCGCCCCACGTTGGGGGCCATCTATAAGTTGGTCTCTCAAGGGGGGCCCCCAGGAAATTGGATGGGTTTCCAGATTAATGGTTTTATCCCAATCGTGACACAATGAGCAACCCCCGAAGACAGGGGTTTTTTGGGGAAACAATCCCCTAATTTAAATTTGTCAAAGGGTCCTGAAATTTTTACAAACCCTTTACCCGAGGGGGCGTTTTCCCCGATTTACAAAAAAAAGAACACCAAACACTTGATTTAGGTACAAAAATTAAATTTGCGAAAGCGTTTTGCCTTATTTGTAATTAATAGAGATCAACATTTTCTTACCTTTATTGAAACTAACTAACAGTTATTATTTTATTGAAGGTAGCATTTATTAGCCTTTATTGCTCTGTTTTTTGACACCAAAGTTCACTAGTAATCTGCAATAATTGCAGATTACTAAGGTACAGGTCGAGATGACTTATATGAGAGAAGCACATTTGAGAATTAACTCCTTAGCTCTGGACACAATGATACATTTTTAATTTCATCCTTAACATGTGCGATGTTGGGGCCAGCTTCATGAAAGTGGTGAGGGACAGGTAGCCAGGTCTTGCCATACTGAATTGTGGACTTGTGGCTTGTAAGCCCATCCTTGATGCATTGAGTTGTTTTTCCTATATATAATAGGCCACAAGGGCATTTAATCGCATACATGACAAAGGAACTATTGCAAGTGAAGAAACCATCAAGTTCATACCTTCTGCATGTCCTGGGGTGGAAGACGTTGTTACCCTTGATCATATTTGATCAATAGGAGCACCGAAGGCAAGGGAAAATGCCTTTCTTGGAGGTAGCGATTGTTTATTAAACTTTCTCAATATTTGATGGTCCAACATCTGCCTTGACCAGGGAATCTAAGAAGTTTCTGGGTCTCTTTGAGCAAATCCGTAAGGGATTATGAAACACCTCAACTTTGGGGTAGGAGTTTTCCAAAATATTCCTATATCAAATTCTGATTATTTGTAAATCTCACATATTTTGTCACACACATTGCACTCTCCTAAAGTTTCTCTTCCAACCAGGTTTGAGTTCATTTGTAAATTATGCACCGGGACTAGAGGTTTGATTTCTGACATCTATACTATGCTGCTAAACCCATTCCCAGATAACCTATTGTCAAAATGGAAGGGTTATCTGAACAGACAAATCTCCCAGAGGGATTGGAAATTAATCTGGAAAAGAGTTTACAAAGAAAATTACAAAGAAAATTAGTATAAAATACTTATGCTGTGGTACCACATGAACTCACTGCTACACACACTCATTCCCACAATCCCGAATACATGCTGGCAAGGTATCAGTCATGGAGCTGATGTATATCACATTTTCTGGGAATGTTCGGTTATCTGAAAACTTTGGATAGATGTTAACAGATTTATTACAGATTTGTTGGGGATACAGCTCCCCTTGGATCCTGCTGTATGTATATTACACTTGTTCCCCCAACAGATGAAGAAACCTATCCAAAAAATGGCTTTATATAACCTGACCTCACTGTGAAAGGCAGTAGCTGAGGCTGAACAGCTGGAATACACTCATCCAGGCCATTCAGCCACTAGTGGCAGCGGCGCTATGTAATGATGTAATCACGCTGCTGCCTATACTAGGCTTACGGGTTAGTAGATGGCTGAAAAGTGCAACCCAAGCGGGCGGTGGATGACTCCTCGCATCTCCAGATCAAGAGGATTACAGCGGGAGAACAAAGGAGAGGTGAGTAGTATTATTTATTTTTTTAAACTATATATACGTACCTAGCTGTAGGAGGGCCTGTATACATACCAACCTAACTACTGGGGGCCCTATATATACCTAACTATTGAGGGGCCCTATATATAACTACCTAACTACTGAGGTGCACTATAAACACCTGCCTAACTACTGGAGGGGCCTATATATACTTACCGAACTGCTGGGGCCTTATATATACCTACCTAACTACTTTGGGTCCCTTTATATACCTACCTAACTATTGGGGGCCCTATATATACCTACGTGACTACTTGGGGCCCTATATATACCTACCTAACTACTGGGGGCCCTATATATACCTACCTAACTACTGGGAGTCTCTATATATACCTACCTAACTTCTGGGGGTCCTATATATACCTACCTAACTACTGGGGGGGCTCTATATATATATACCTAACTAACTACTAGTGGGGCCCTATATACATCTCCATAACTACTGGGGGCCCTATATAGACCTACCTAACTACTGGGGATAGACCCTATATACACTTACCTAAATACTGGGGGACAGTATATACCTAACTACCAGCTGGTGGACCTATGTACCTACTTACCTACTGGGGGCCCTATATACCTACCTACTGGGGCCCTACATTACCACCTACCTAATGGGTGGTTCTATGTACCTATTTACCTACTGGGGTGTCCTATATACCTACCTACTAGAAGGGGCCCTATATACCTACCTATCTACTGGGGAACAATATGTATCTACTTATTAGGGGGTCTTTATACTTACCTACTGGGAGCCTATGTACCTACTTAGTGGGGGAGCCTTATAGGCCTACTTACTGAGTAAACCCTATATTCCAACCTATCTACACTCCTTTTAGGTAGGTTAGACAATAAAAATTAGTCAGATAAGAAGGCAGACTCTTCCTATTACGTAGGTAAAGTCCCCCTTCAGTATAGGGTTCCCTTCAGCTACCTATCATGGGCACTGTATAGCTACCTATTGGGGGGGAGGGCTATTCTAAAGGGGAACTTTACTTACTTAATAGGAAAAGTCTGCCACTTTTAACTGAATGCTCTGCTTTGAGAAAGAAGTAAGTGGACTTCTTGATGATGGCCTTAATAAGACTACAATCTAGGATATTTTGTCCTAATTGGTACAGTAGCATTCTGCTAACGTTGCACAGTGCCAACCAGACATTGCACCTGGCCAACCAGACATTTAAAGATTCTTTCCAACTCTCTGGTGTATAGTTCCTTTACTGGAACGTGTAGGAAATTGTTTGGTTGTGAAACTTGAGCAATAATGTTGCTTGCTTGTTCCTGGTTGTAGACGAACGTGTCCGAAGACATTTGAAGAGATGGGTGCCCGCTTCAATACCAACAGATACTCAATTATTGAATTGAGTGGCACTCCACTCTAGATATTTAGGTGCTTGTCAATACTGTTGTGACAGTTTCGGTGACATTTCCGTCATGGACCTTTTTCAAACATGTCACTGTGAAAAATAACATAAAATAAAGGTGTCAAAATATAAAATTATTTATTTTTTATTGTATCATTTATAGTGCTATACCATATATTGTGAAACAAAACAAAAAGCTTTGTGGGGAAGAATATTAAAGAATTAAGGAATTGTATCATTTTTCAAGGTTTTGAATGTATGGAGCTCACTTTGGGGTATTAACGACATACTATTTGTATTCTGCAGGTTGCTATGATTCCAGCTATACCAAACCCACATAATTTTCATTATATTTTACTATTTTAAAAAATAAAAACTCTTTGCTTTGCAACGCCAACAACTTTTATTTATCAACTTTTATTTAGGGTGAACATACCCTTACACCTATACTTTCAATAATTACAATGGGTTGCAAAAGTATTTATACTCCTCGATATATACATATGTATGCCACACTTTTCAGTTTTTTAATTTGCAGAAATTTAGAAAAACATCATTTTCCTTAGGGTATGTTCACACGGCGTGTTGAGTCCGTGTGAACATACACTTTTAGATATGTGTTTGGATCCGTCTGTTGAACCCCAAACGGACCCAAACATGCATCTAACAAATAGCAATGTGATTTACATTGCTTTTAATATGAAAGACGCATCAGCATTCACAAGAGTGATCTCCGATGCGGGTCTCATTGCATCTTTCGGATCCATCCCAAGAATTGAAATGGCAATCTAGTCCGAAAGATGCAGCAGGAGCCCTATTTTAAACTATAGGGTGTGATCCTGCTGCATCCAACACACAGCTGCGTGTTGGATATGTATTTGATCTGTTAAGGATCCGATCACCACAGCATTTTTGGATGCGATTTTTGGATACACGCTGTGTGAACGGCCCCTTACACTTTACTGATACTATGTGTTGCTCTATCACATACATATCAATAAAATACGTTTAAGTTTGTGGCTGTAAATTTTAAAAGTGATAAACAGTTCAAGGGGTATAAATATTTTTTACAACCCAATGTATTAGAGAATAGTGTACAATAAAAGCTCTCCTATTATATCCTGCTTTATGCAGGGTGTAAAAGTAATATTAAGATGGCGGGGCCAGGGGGCCTTCATTAGGCTGTATGGATTTTATGTACTTCAGTGCCACAGTTGCATTTATCATGGCATCTAACTGGTCAAATTAGACTACTCCGATCCTGGCTGCTAGCAGCAAGTGCTGGCTGAAATTAAAGTGGTTGTCTCGCTACAAAGATTAGCTTTCAACATGTAGGGAACACTAAATGAAGACATTTTCCAAATATATTGCGTTGTTCATTATTTTTGTTGTTAAGGAGCTACAAGTGATTTTATCACCTTCTGTGCTCTCTTTGGTTCCCCAAGTGACCGACCTGTGTACTTCTCCCCCCCTGCTGTTTGTTCTATTTGATAGCAGCGAGTGACATCAACAAACAGGGCGCGGTAGCATTGAACTCCTGACAGTGAGAGCTTCTTTGTTATCTGATCTTTCAGACAAAAGCCAGTAATTACAGCTGTTTACTTTAACTCAGAAGCTTCCCTGGTCCTGACAGCAAGAGATTTATCTAATTAGCAGAAGTCTGAATACATGGAGCTCATATGCTAATTACAGGAAGCTTGACCAGGAAGTGACAGAGCAAAGCAGCTTTATTTCATTCATGATGCACAAGGAATGAACCAGCTTGTGAACTCCTTCAAAGGCAATTACCATCCAGGGCTTCTTAAAAACATCTACGTTTATTGTATCAAATCCATATTAAAAACACAGAAGTTTCATGTGCATACACAGTGCAGGCTGATCGTGCGAGTTAGCTGACCGACGCCTTTCGGGTTACATGACCCTTACTCATGTTATCATGAGTAAGGGTCATGTGACCCGAAACTCATTTTTAATATGTATTTGATACAATAAACGTGGATGTTTTTAAGAAGCCCTGGATGGTAATTGCCTTTGAAGAAGTTCACGAGCTGGTTCATTCCTTGTGCATTTCGTATTGAAGAGGGGTGGCGCCCAGAACTGTGCTGAGAACTTTGCTACAGGTGCACACCAGTACGTTGCAGTAAGCTGAAGGAGGTGAGCTGTTCTTTATTATTGACTATTTCATTCATGCATCCTATGAAACTTTGAGATGAGACAACCCCTTTAAGGCTATGTTCACATGGCGTAATTGCGGCGCGTACAGTACGTGCCACAATACGCCGGGTGTTTTGGGAGCGCATATTCCCAAAGCATATTGGGGCCGGCATATTGGGGCCATTGACATGCGTTTTTCGTGGCGCGTAATCACCGCAAATATTTGACATGTCACTTATCTCCCCGCACGTACAATACGATCAAGGCGTAATCCATAGTTCTCTATGAGAGATTACCATAACTGCGGCGCACATCTCGCCGCATATTAAGCACAATACGCGGCGAAATGTGTGCCGAAATACGCCATGTGAACATACCCCAATACCCAGCACACATCATGTAAAGAGCAGGCTTAGCCTGAGAACCTGCTCCATACTCCCTTAACAACCGCTTGATGTACAGTTGCATCAAGCATTGGAAAGGGGTTAATTCTGTGCAAGGCATTTGAAGGGGGCATACATGAAAACTGTCTAGGTCTAAGACTGGTTGAAAGGGCCGCTCTGATTGGTTGCCATCAACAACAAAGAAAGTCTAAGACCTAGACAGTTTTCATATATGTGGTCCTTGGAGTTCTGTATCTAAAATGCTCTTACCACTATAAAGATATTAGGAAATTAATCAGTGCAGAATTATCGATTAAAATGAGAAGACATTTTTTTTTAAAGGTTCACTTTAAGGAAGAAATGCTTTCTCAGCTCTCTTATGTAGCTTTTCAGCCTTTATCCTATGTCCTCTGTAATAAACGATATATCTTGAGTCCTTAATCAGATGATTGTCATGTGAAGGATGAGTTGGAACTGCAGCAAGCAACTAATTAGCTCTATCTATACTTATAACTATAGATACTGTACATCTGTTAAGAGACTTTGAGAATGCAGTGCTGTACTGAAGAAAAGACATCCACATTGTATGATTTTTATTAAATAGGCTAGAATGGAAACCACTGCATTATGCAATGTGTCTAACTGGTGATGAGAATAACACACAGAATTGGTAAAGGTTCAAAGTAAATCACATTTATTAATGTGTCTAGAACTAGCCAAAATCAATTACTATATACAGTTGAAACCAGAAGTTTACATACACAGTATAAAAAGACACATATGCATGTTTTTCTCACTATCTGACATAAAATCAGAATGAACCTTACCCATTTTAGGACTGAATCTTATGATTACCAATAATCACATATATTTATATTGTCAAATGCCAGAATAATGAGAGAGTCGAATTTTTTACAGAATTATTTGTCTACTTTTTGCTCCATGGAAAGAGTTTCCATACACTAGGATTACTTGCCTTTAAATAATATGGTGAAGACAGGACCATATGATGGTGTCCTTGTTGAGCTTCTGATAGGTTATAATCTGAACATCTGATGTTAAAAGAGACACACTGTGGATGTATTTTATAAGCGCTATAGAAACCGCACAATGATTCTTTGTGTAACATAAGGGAAAGGTAAAAGAAATCAGCTAGTTCAGATCCCGAAGGTGCTAGTTCATTGTACTATTCAATTCTATGCACGTCCAGAAACAAGGATTGGGAATGTCCAGCCCATCATATCATCATAATAGGAGACAAAGAAGACTCCTTGTAGAAGTTGTGGCTGAAGTGGTAAGTGTTAGAATCCACAGGTGAAATAAGTACTGAATCATATATGAGACTGAATGACACCACTTCTGCCAGGAGAAGCGCATTTCTCAAAAGAAACTATTAAAAGCCAGATTATTGTTTGTAAAGCAAGAACAGAAATAGGACTACTCATTTTTTGGGAGGTTGTGGATTGACGAAAAGAATAACTCTGAAATGTTCGTGGGCCATAATGAATGTATACATTTGGAGGCAAAAATGGAAAAGCTTGCTACAAGCTATGATAAACACTATAATGTGATAACGAGGGGTGGCAGACTCATGTTGTGGGGTTGTTTTGATAACTGACAGGAGGGGATTGGTGCACAGTACACCCTCAAATAGAGCTTCATATGGGAAGAAGAAAATGTGGGATTATGAGACGAAACCATCTCACAACATCAGCCGAGCGTAAGTTAATGTTGGGCAGAAAAAGGATCTTCCAATGGATGTATGACCTTCGAGCATTACTCTTGCAATTTGGTTACCAATATAGTGGCGCTAAGATAACGTATGACAAGTCATTGTTTTGGGAGTGACATCACAAAGCCGCTGATCTCTCAAATCCTTATTAAATCATATATGGGCAATAGTGAATACGGCAGGTGTGACTCTGGGTTCTACAAACATTTACTAGTGTACCAGTGTCTTCAGGCGGATTGTGCCAGAATTCCGCTACCAACTATTCGTGAGAGAAGCTTGGTGGAAGGATATCCTCAAGAAAGTTATGACAAGTATTCACAGTTAAGGGCAATGCTCCAAATAGTAAGGAATTGTATGTATAAATACGTTTTTGATTTTACAGAAAATATAAAAATAGCTAACACTTATTCTTCATTATTTGCATTTGGCAATTATAATGTTAATTTTGATAATTCATTGACCTAAAATCATGGGTAAGGTTATATTCTAGATTTCATTCAGCTAGTGAGAACATAAATTATATGTGTCTTTTCTATAATATGTGTATGTTAAATTCTGGTTTCAACTTGTAAGTGTCAAATAGAACTACATAGCTAATTGAAAACAACGAAGGTATATGATTGCTGGCGGAATACAGGTATATCAGTTTTTTAAGAGCTTTGTGCATCTCTCACGGTGATAGCGATGATGACTTAGTGCACTCACTGTGGCTCAAAACCACAACAAAAGCAATTTTTCACACATAATTAGGCTACTTTCTCTAAAACTTATCAGACATTGGTGAAACCTAACACGGTAGACAGTATTCACAGTTCAGTCTCCCATCAACACAAGACAATCAGACATTTTGTTGTCCTTCAGTGGGATTTGGGATAAAATGTCTGTGTTAGAAATCCTCTTTAATTGCAATAGTTTGAACATGCACAAAGAGGAGCAATAGGTACAAGAACTTTGTATCTTTTCAGAAGATGGAGCTGAGATGGCTTTTGAAACACGAGCCGGCTCGGGTATCTCCTCGCTGAACGCGCTGCGTGTTTGTCTAGAGAGCCGTGATAATTGTCACTGCTATATTGTTTAGATCGTATTGGTGGACCATTCGAAGGATAACCCAAGACGGAATTAAAGCGCTTGAACTCAGCGGACTGGAGAACAAGCCCTTTGTGTGATGCAGGAAATGTGTGTTTGTAAATAAAAATAAATATTTGTGCTGTCAACGTAGGGCTAGTGGCTAATACTTTTGAGAGCTCCGTACTATGGGTAAGCATTGTACTTGGTGTTCATAGAACATGTTAAACTGGGGCTGATAGCATCTGTATTTATTTGCCCTTTGTTACTTTTTATTAATAACGATATATGCTTCATTACATGCCTCTTTATAATGATATTTGTACACACGACTCACAGGTACTTCTGCATGCTTCTATTTTTATGATAATGTTAAGTAATTGTATTGATGTAATAAAGATTGAGATATAATTTTTTTATGGAGAACGCCAGCGCCCTTGCATTGTTTCTAGTTGTGTATTTATTTGTATATTTCAAAGTGATCCAGTATCGACTTGAATTTAACTATATTATTGTAGGGTATTAATTGTCAATATCACTGACCTTATTTATTTTGAACGATTCACACTGTTAAATTAGAACTACTATCACATAGAAAATGCCAATGATTTAAAATATAACTTTTAATGATATTGTCATGTTCGCGCCATATGGCCCTAGTCGCCGGCCATATGGCGCTGGCCAAAACTGGGTTTAGGGCTTTCTGTGTGTGAAACACTGCTCTTTAGTCCTGGATCTTTATTGATTTTGTGCCTATAAGCTTGGCCAGGAATCCGTACCAGCTATCTCTAGGGCGTTAACTCGATTCCTCTGTGAACTTGACAGGATTCTGCTTCCTGATCTCTGTCTGTTTCTCCTTCTGTCCCATAATTTTAGCCAAAACGTTGTCACTATTCTCCGGAGCCTTGTTGCGGAGATTGCGATATAACTTTGGCTATTAACCTTGGACAGGAAGGTTGAGGAGAGAGGAGAGTACGCAGGAAAAGGTTAGGGGTGTCTATGGACGTTTCGGTCAGATTGTTGTCAATTTTCACTTGTGTTTCTGCTAACTCGTCTTCAACTACCATCGTCACGACGCCACCTGGGATTCAGGAGAGGAACCTGGATCGCTGTGCTGTCTACTTCTCGGCGGCTATCAGAATGGAGCATCGGGTAGAAAATCCCTTGTGTTTCTACTGTGGAGGAGTCCGGCCATGTCCTGAGAGCTGCCAACCAGACTAGTTCCCGTGGGAGATCAACAAACGGTGAAGACACAGGAGAAGAACTCAGGCGTACAGGTACCTTACTTGGATAATAAGATTACTTGGCCTGTACATCTTTGATTCTGGGCAATAGCTTTGCTTGATCGATTCAGGAGCTGCTTGTCAGTCTTCATTAGCATGGCTGTGGCCAAGATTTAGTGTTAGAACTAATTTCGTATGTTCTCCTTATCAGTTTCAGGGGGCGATGACTTACCCTCTAACTGAGGAAAGATAGGATCTGTACCGCGAAATTATTTGAAGGTAATATATAAAAATATATTGCCATTTTGAACAAATGTCCTTTTTTGTTATGGAAGGAGGACTTTTTTGCACGGATATTATCTGGGTTACATGGTTCGTCTCATAACCGTGTGTTCGACTGGAGGATGCGGAGTTGGTCTAAATGGGGGGAGGACTCATGTGGTTGCATTTGAAAATGTAAGTCCATTGGTTTTGTGTTCTTAAACGATATATACCATTCCGACTTTGTCTAGACTGTAAAGACGTCTTTGATCGCTACCGTTGCGACACTCTTCCGCCACACATCAGCCATAATGATGGTATAGACTGCATTGGGGCTAAAGTTTATATAAGGTGTCGTATTTTCAACTTAATCTACCCGGAATCCGAGAATCTATGCTTCATATATTACGGAAAGCCCTAGAATTAAGGGTCACATACAACCGTCTTTTCGCGGTGGGTGCGGTGTTTTTTTATTTGTGAGAAAAAAGATGGGGATCTCCGTCCTTGTATTGCTACAGAGAGCTCATAAGATACACTAAAAGACCAGCATCCAATTCCCCTGATCCGGAATCTTTTTATCAGGTTTGTGGGCGCCCGATGGTTTCCAAAGTCGTCCTTCGGGCGGCGTACAACCTAATCCGGATTAGAAAACAGGGGACGAATGGAAACGCCTTTAATACACTGAAGGACACTTTGAATACTAGTCATGCCTTGGTCTGTGTAATGACAGACTGTCTGTCAACGATTTGGTTTAATGACAATTTTCAGGGACTCTGGGGCGTTTCGTATAATGTGTACTTAGATGACTTCCTCATCTTTTTCCCCATGATTACGTACCCCTCGAGATTGTGCAGGGAGGTTTTATGTAGGGTATCCAGAATGATTATGCGCCCAATGGTTAACTGTTCTGTTCGGGAGTCCAGGAGATAGGAATATCTTGGGGTATGTACTTAGTCCAGCTTATAAGCATCGGATTACAAAAAGGTGTCTGCCATCACCGAGTGGGTGGACCTAATACCTTGAAAGCGATCAAGTTGTTCGGTTAGGTTTGCGAAATATTAACGCAAATTATTAGATTTTCCTCTTGATGTTAAACCCCTCACTGGACTACTAGCGACAAGGGGATGACCCTACCTCTGGACACCAGCAAAGCTCGAAGAAAGCATTTTTCTACTTTGAAAAAATGTTTCTCAGTATGCACTGTTGGTCACCAGACCAGACAACTTTGCTTTTGAGGTGGATGCACTCTGAGACATGGCGTAGGACAGCCATCTGTCCCAAGGTAAACGGAACCTATACAATTCTCTGACCCATCACCTTTTTCCACCAGAAAATTATCCACTGCAGGGTCAACTATGATATTG
This sequence comes from Phyllomedusa bahiana, assembly GCA_025379985.1. NCBI lineage: Eukaryota > Metazoa > Chordata > Amphibia > Anura > Hylidae > Phyllomedusa > Phyllomedusa bahiana. The sequence goes on from JAODAL010052389.1 coordinate 18,549, forward strand.
GTACCGGGGGAATTGTAGTCATAAAAATGTGCTTGTGAAGAGTGGAGGCACTTTGGAGGGGGCCCGGAATAGGGATGTTCTTACTGATCATAAAAATCTGCTGTATTTGACAAGGCTTAAACGGTTGAATCCCCGCAAGCACGAATGGGCTTTGTTTTATACTAGATTCAACATTTGTGGTAATACCGTCCAGGGGCTAAAAAAAGTTATGGGCGACGCTTTGTCCCGAAAGTTTTGGTATGATTGACATCTGGGCGGAGGAATTGAAAATATCCTTGCTTGGGATAGTCAGTTGCTACTCATGCAGATTTAGTTTCTGAGATTGCGTACTCCCAAGGTCAGCCCAACCCGTGGGGTGTATACCTGGTAAACTCTTAGTTCATGTACCTATGTTTGATAAATTCTGGGAAGTGCACTCTCAGTTGTTGGACTATTGGTATGCAGGCACGGCTCCCTCTATCTTGTACTATTGGTGGCCTTCGTGGCACGCGTGTGTTGACAAGGAATTTGTTACTGCCTGTGAGACTTGTGCTAGGCGAAGGTGACCAAATCCCCGGGGCATTATTGCACCCCTCCATTGTTAATAGGCCTGGTCTCTATCATATGGATTTCAATCACGAACTTCCCTAAGGGGTAGTCGGTGATTTGGGTGGTGCTGGGATCGCTTCTCTAAAATGTGTCATTTATATTGCCTTGAAGAAGCTACTTTGCCAAATCCTCGCGATCCTATTTGGTCGTATTTTACTAAGACTCATGGTATTCCCTCCCAGTATTGTGTCGAAAGGGGTATTACAGTTGAGTCGAGGTTCTTGGAGAGCATTCTGTGGTAGAGTTGGGGGGGGGCCATAAACAATTTTTTTTCTTTCTGTCCTTGTCATTCTCCTTCGCCTACCATTCCTGAAATTTATGGGCAAACTGAGAGACTTAATCCAGTCATTAGAAACAATCTCGCAGATGCTATGTTTCGGGAGTGCGGAGAAGTGGAGTGGAGTTTTTGCTATGCTGAGTTAGCCATTAACAATCATGAGAACTTCCTCAATCAGAGTAATGTCCCCTTTTTCTGTAATTATGGGTTTCACCCCAGATTACTCCGCGCTACAGGTTGTGTGCACCCGTCTGGGCTAGGGTCGTGAGGATCTAGAACAAGCCAATCTAAACAAAATCAATAAGCAATAGTGAAACGTCGACCGGACCCGATATGTTAGTCGGCGACAAGGTGTGCTCTCGACGAAAATATTTCACCTCGAGTTCATCTAGGAAGTTCCCCTAGCTTTATCGGTCCTTTCGTTATCACCGGAACATTGCTAACCTGTGTCTTTAGACTCCGCTTTCGAGGTTTCTCATATTCATCGTTTTCCAAAAGCCCGATGGAAAAAATCATTCCAGCTGTGGTTTCGGTTCGTCTCCTCTTGCCTGTGGTATACAAGGGGAATTAGAGTATGAAAGTTTAGAGAATTAAGACTCTCGGCAGGGTTCCGATGTCTCTCCAGTACTCTGGGTCTCGCACTGGAAGGGTATGGTTCAGAGGATGGGTATGGGTGGCGTAACGGGACTTTACATGCCCAGACTGATAAATAAATTTCACTCAAGCCAACCTTCTCCAAGCAGGAGGATCTAAGGAGGGATGCGGTAGGCCCTATAGAAAGGGGGGATACTGTCATGTACGCTGCCATTTGGACCCTAGTCTGCGGCCAACGGCCGCTGCGACACACTAAAGCTGCGGTTGTTTCTTGTGTGCTAAACATGTATTAGTCTGGATCTTTATTGATTTTGGCAACGACTTGGTAGGACTCTCTCCGCATCTCTGTAGGGTTTAATTCGCGTTCTGCTGTTGATTGATACAGCTTGCTGATTACTATCACCTTTGCTTCTTACGTTACCTCACTTTTCGCCACTTTTATTATATAGCGACCGCTTGCTTCTTCCTGTGCCTGCATATGCTCTTCGTACCTGTAGTTAGCCTTCTCACTTTTGGTTTCTTCTGTGCTGTAGCACCTTCTGCTTGTGTGTTTCTGGTTTCTCTTTGTCTTACTCTCGATTTTGTAGCTGTGCTGTTCTTTGTTATCGAATTTGGACGCGTCCAGACTACTCTTTTATGCGTTTTGTGTTGTTCATCTCTGTCTGTGTGCACTGTCAGTGCAGTGTCAGTCTTAGGTTGGCGGCCGGCTGTTAAGGCAGTCGGGTTCTCAAAAGGCAGGGCAAGACGGTTGTAGGGCTCGGAGTGTCAGGGCTAATAGTAGTCGTGTAATAGCTCTGGGTGCGTCCGCTGACTAACTAACAGATCATGGTTCTAACACTTAACTAATTCTACTGGTCTGAAACAATATGGAAATCGGTCTTAATTCCAGTTAAAAAGAACCAGTACTCAATATGTTGTGAATAATGCATAAAAAAATGTATAAAAATGTGTGCTAAAAAACATGTATCAAAAATGGATGTACAAACATACTCAAATGGACAGTTTCACCTCAGAAAAAAATTCCTCTGTTTGAAGATGCCGGGATAGAGTGCTGATTCACACCCAGAATAGCCCCCCTGAAAGTAAGGACGTCGTTTCGGATATACATCATGATCCCCTTTCTCTAACATAATTCCTTTTATTGATATATGGAGAGTAGATACATAATAAGGACAGCAAGTCAGGTACTCACCGTAGGGTGCCTCCGAAAATTCCTTACACTATTGGTCATCATTAAAATAGACTGGCATAATTTCAACAATACTATGATCCAAGAATGATACAATACACAATGCATAAATGCTGATACATTTGCCCCACTAAATTTATAGAATAAGTGGGTTCATCTGGGGATAGATACAAACTATTAGGAGGTGCAACAATATCACCTTCACTGAATGCATATACAGGTACCTGTTGACAGCTAAACCGCGGAATGTACCGCTATAACGGCACTCAACACTTACTTTGTGCTCATTCCTCATCGTATAACGTATATATAGTAGCCTGTCCTGTTTTTTACTTGCGCTTACCAATCGGAGTGTCACGATGAAGGTTCCGTATGTAACAAGAGATGGTTAACCAACATGGTTCCTCCAACTCTCCAGCACCTTCCACCACATGAAGAAGACTTCTCGACGACTTCGCCTCACGCAGGAGTATATATGGAAGTCCAACTATGTAACACTAGAGGCAGGAGTTCGTGGAATTATCAGTATGTCACACGTGTCCCGAACGTGAACCCGGGACGCAACAGTGCAGCAATACCCTGTCAATGTATGGTTACAATCGCCGCATGTATATGGTACTAAAGTAGGCTGATAAATTACAAAAATAAATACAAAAATAAAGCAGTAAAGCCTTTTTACCCCATAAAAAATATACATTGGCTAACACAAAGGGAGGTACTTATTATTCTCTACCTACCGTAGGTTCCAGATTAACTCACAATATAAAAATACACAAACATTGATAAAACAGGGATCCAACAAACAGTTCCCCAAATCAACTTGTGGTAATCTTCCCCTATATGTTCTAAAAATCCTAAGTACCCATATAATAACTGTCAAATGAAACATCCGAAATATAGAGTCTCATTTAGACCCTTAGGTTGAAGCTTGCCAAGATGTTACACCCATTCAGTTTCCTTTCTTAGAAACCTAATATCAATATCTCCTTTCCTCTCAAAGGTCCTGACCTGTTCAACTGCATTGAACCTTAATTCTGAATGCGCACCCTGATGACATTCCCAAATATGTCTTAATATTGGCTTATCACGTTGATTACGTATGTTGCCCAGATGTTCCCCAATCCTACGCCTAAGTTGTCTATTCGTCTTCCCAATGTATTGTGCTCCACAGACACAAGTACAGAGGTAGATGACTCCTTCCAAGACAATTTAAAAATTTGCGTATTGTGAATTCTTTATCAAAGTGAGAACTCCAAAATGTCTTTGTCTGCCTAATAAATGGGCAAGCTATGTAGCCTCCACCCCTGAACATGCCCAATGGCCCACGGTGAAACCAAGTCCCCGCTGCTTTGGGTGTAGTATAATGACTTTGAATGACACGATCCTTTAAAGATCTCCCTCATCTGTATGTAATTAATGGATGAGGTGGTATTATCGCTTTGAGATCCTCATCAGTTGAGAAGATCCCCCAATATCTCACGAGAATATCCAGGACTTTCCGGTAGTGGTCGTCATATGTTCCTATTATCGTAAGATCACTCTCCACTTTCCTTTGTTCTTGCTTATTACCTGTCACCAATAAAGATGTCCTATTTCTTTCACACATAAAGATGTACTATTTCTTTCACATGCATTTTGAAAGGCAACTTTCAGCACTGGTTGTGGGTAGCCCCTATCCAGGAATCTTCTTTTTAATTCCATAGCCTGTGTATGAAAGTCTGAAAATTGGAATAATTCCTTCTAACCCTCAGGTATTGTCCTTTTGGGATACCGCGTTTCAAATTAGGGGGGTTATGACTTTCCCATCGTAAGAGAGTATTGGTTGCTGTACTTTTGCAATATGTCATAGTTCTCAACCCGCCATCTATGTCCTTTCTGATTTTTACATCCAAGAAGGAGATTTCAAGATTGTTAATCTCACTGGTGAACCGCAGACCTATGTCATTTGTTTATTGCATAAACAGACGAAAGTCCTCATTACTGTCTTTCCACAGCAGGAAGACATCACCAATGTATGTGCCCCAATATTGGATTTTTGATCCGAATGTACTCCCTTCCTCCCCGAACACACGCGTATCGTCCCACCAGCCCAGTAACAAATTTGCATATGTGGGAGCCCAAGGGCTCCCCATTGCAGTGCCCCTGAGCTGGTGACAGAGCTAGTGCGTGAAGAGGAATAAGTTTGTGAGTACAAATTTAAGCAGATTTAACACAAATACATTATGTGGATAATGTCTCATACTTAGAGATAGGTGAACTTCTCAAAAATTCTGTTCGCCGAATTTTCCAACAAAATCCGAATCACGTTAAAAAACAGCTATTTCCTGGCCGCACAGAGCATGTAAGGTACATTGTGCCATTGTGCCATGCTTAAATATGCAGAGGGAGCTTGGTTTGGTCTTCATACAATGCTGTGTTTTAGTATGACACGCACATGATTGCCGCTGCTCTTAGAATCGCTTCACTCTAAAATTACCTGGGCACTTATGGGGCAAAACTGACCAAAAAACTGAAGTGGGAACGCAGCCTGACAAGGTAACGTTAGCGCCACCTGGAAAAAAACAAGCTGAGAGCTAATATCCTACCATAGCGTCAGAACAGAGTAGTAGGTTACCGGAGCCGCCACAAATCGCAGCACAGGAAGGGGACAATGGCAATAGCCACACCAGGGAGTGGAATCTAAGTAGGTCCCGGTTTTCACCAGAGCCCAGCGCAAAGTGGGATGGACTTGCTGCGGCGGTAGTCTACCAGGTCGTTACCCCTGACGTGATTTGCTTGTGATGGCAGCCGAGGTGTAGCGAGGTTCAAAATTGTAAGGCACTCTCGGAGTCGGGGACAAGCGTAAGGCCAGGACAGCCAGCAAGGATCGTGGTCAAGGGATGGAGGCAAGAGGTACGGTACACGGATATGACAGACAAGGCTCAAGGAGAAGGCGGAGGCGGTTTTTCCTGTCTGTAATTTGGACATACGATTCTCATTCTTCATACTGAAGAAGCTCATCCCAATCCAGTTTTGCAGCATTTGCTTGTAGTACAGTATTCCAGTTTTGTACTAAATTCAATCTGTAATGGCACTGAATGCAAAATAAGCACTTAAAACAGTCCCTGTATTTAGGGTCTCCTTCAATTCCATATGCTGCATTTAAACAAATTGGTGTCATGCAGAAACTGGATGAAAACTACCACTTCATAATAAACTGCGTTGGAACTTTTTAAGGTATTAATGAAGCTGATGGAGGTAGAATTGCCTTGGCCAAAAATGGTTTTGGAACGTTAGCAAACTGACTATGGAGGATTTCTCTATAGTATTTGAGTTTGTCCTCCCTATCAGCAGCTGGAAAAAAAGACTCCCATTTTGGACCGGTAGCGAGGGTCCAAGAGGATGGAGAGCCAGAAGTCATCCCTCTGCCGGATGGGGACTATTCGGCTGTCACTAGCTAGGCAAATCAGCATGCTGCGGGCCACACAAGTGACTCTGAGGGACTCCCTGCCTCCATCTCCACTGTATACTGCCACGGTGCTTGTGGGTCATCTGCCTTGTCTTCCTCATCTCCATCTACCTCCTCCAGCTGCTCCTGCTCCTCCGCTCCTGTCACGTGGGTAGAAAAACCACTCATTTCACCAGACAATGATTGTGCTCCAATGTCCTCCTCCACCTCCAGTTCAGTCCCCAACTCACTCATGTGGCCGTGAGATGTAGTCGCCACATCTCCAGTCCCCTGCCCAGACAGATTTTTCAGAATCTGTTCCAGGATATGAAGCAGTGGAATGACGTTATTCATCCCGTAGTCCTGGCGCGTGACAAATAACGTGGCCTCCTCAAATGGCCTCAGCAAACAGCAGGTGTCATGCATGAGCTGTCAGTGGAGTACTCCTGTCCGCCTGGATCATCAAAAAATCATTAATGGCCTTTCTCTGTTCATACAGTCGGTCCAACATGTGCAGGCTGGAATTCCAACAGGTGGAAACATCGCATATCAGCGTGTGTTGGGGGAGGCCGTTCTGTCGCGGCAACGTGAGAAGGGTGAGACTGGCTTTGTAGGAATGGATGTAGTGCATGCACAGTTTCCTGGCCAGTTTAAGAATCTTCTGAAGATCGGTGGAAGACTTCAGGAACCTTTTCACAACCAGATTGAACACTTGCGCCATGCAGGGCGCATGGACCATCCCTCCTCAGTGCAGCATGGACTCCATGTTCCTCCCATTGTCCGTCACCATGGTTCCGATTTGCAGTTGGCGCGGAGAAAGCCACACATCGATTTCTTGCTGCATGATGCAGAGCAGTTCCTCTCCCGTGTGACTTCGCTCGTCGAGGCAAGCCAGGTGTAGAATTGCGTGACACCGCTGTGCCCTACACATGTGGTATGGAGCAGCACTTGTGGAGGCTGAGATGATGGTGGTGGTGGTGGAGGAGGAGGAGGCGGCGGACATTGGCCCAGGAGCAGCAGTTTGACAACGTGGAGGAGAAAGCGCCGTCTCCTGTCCAAGTTGTTGGTGTGGCTGGGCAGGAAGAGCATTCACCCAGTGGGCTGTAAAGGACATGTACTGGCCCTGACCTTAGTTACGGCTCCACACATCCGCGCTGCCGTGCACCTTGGAACAAACAGATAAGCTCAAGGACTGGCTCACCTTCTGTTCTACATATTTGTTAATGGCTGGTACTGCCTTTTTGGAAAAGAAATTACGGCTTGGAACTCTCCATCTTGGCTCGGCACAGGTCATTAATTCTCTGAACGGTGCAGAGACCACCATTTGGAAAGGGAGGGACTGCAGTAAATACTACAAATACTATATGAACAGAGGATTTAAACAAACAA
>JAODAL010052390.1:0-26012 GCA_025379985.1 Phyllomedusa bahiana
CCCCCTGACAGGTTTTTTTTTTCATTTTTTTGGGGAATTGGCATTTTGGGTAACACTTTTTGTGTTTCTATAATTAGCATTTACAATGACGAGCAAAAGGGTAAAAATATTTTGCAGATGCCCCCATGAGCCAGGCAGATGCCCCCAATATCCAGGAAGGTGCCCCCATGCCAGGCAGATGCCCCCTTTTAAAATTCCGGGAATCCCATGACCGGCAGATGCCCCCATGAGCCGGGAGATGCCCCCTTGACCAGCAGTTTCCCCCCTTTTTCCGGATATCCCCCAAAACCAGGCAGATGCCCCCTTGCACCGGGTAGAGCCCCATGACCAGGCAGATGCCCCCATCCCAGAAAGATGCCCCCCTTTATCCGGGCCAAATGCCCCAGCCAGCAGATGCCCCCTTTATCCAGCAGATGCCCCATGAGCCGGCAATGCCCCCATCCAGGAGTGCCCCCATGATCCAGCAATGGCCCCCATACCAGGCAGATCCCCCCCATGACCAAACAATGCCCCCATGAGCCAGGCAGTGCCCCTATAGTATAACATAAAATAATAAAACTAGTTCACACTCCCCCCCTCACAAGCACTCAGTCACTGCAACACACCCCCCCCTCCAGGCAATCACCCCCCCCCCCCACACAAAACAGTCATCCCCTGCACTATCTGTCCTGCTGCCTTCCTAGCTCTTCAAACTCGGGGAAAGGGGGCGGAGCTTTGCGGGTCCCGCTAAGCCCCGACCCCTTCCCCCCCAAGCTTTCCGGGGGAACATTTCCACGGCGCAGGACACAGGCTTTTGGGGACGTCAAAAGGAGGTTATCCCCCCTGCGGGGGGGGGGGACACGGGGGCCCCCTTACGGGGGTGACCCCCAAAAACGGAGGGTTGGCAACTATGCCATCAATTTATAGCATACATGCCCACTCTCCCGATTTTGGCGGGGGGTCCCGCTAATGGGCGTCACCCCCCCGCCACCCCGCAAGTAGGCGAACTTCGGGGGGGTTTTTGAAACCGCGGCACCAGAGTATGTAGGCGCTACCTTTGGGGCCGCCGGGCCGTTCTACAGGCGGTGAAGCGGCCGCAGCAGCCCTCACCCGCCCGGCGAGTCTACTGTACAGGGGGAAAGGCAGGAGGGATCGTTCCCTCCCCCTTCTCCCCGTAATACACGCCGTGTCGCTGTACATATGATCAGGGTTTCAGCGGGGGGTGAGGGGTGGCTCACTCACTCCCCCTGCGACGCGATCGGTCGGCCGGGGGGATGTCGGGCTGGACCGTTGCAGGGAGCGGGGAGGGTAAGTGGCTTTTTTTTATTTTAATTTTTTAACTATAGGGGGGCACTGTCTGGCTAATGGGGGCTCTACCTGGCTACAAAGGGGGATCTACCTGGCTATAAAGGGGGATCTACCTGGCTACCAAGGGGGCTCTACATGTCTACCAAGGGGGCTCGACCTGGCTACCAAGGGGGCACTACCTGGCTACAAAGGGGGCTCTACTTGGCTACAATGGGGGCTCTACCTGACTACAAAGGGGGCTCTACCTGGCTACAAAGGGGGCTCTACCTGGCTATAAAGGGGGCTATACCTGGCTACAAAGGGGGCTCTACCTGGCAACAAATGGGGCTCTACCTGGCTACAATGGGGCTCTACCCGGCTATAAGTGGGCTCTCTCTGGCTACAAGGGGGCTCTACCTGGCTGTAAGAAGGCACTACCCCGGCTAAAGTGGCATCTAAACCCGGCTACAAGGGGCTCTACCTGGCTACAAGGGGGGGCTACCTGTCTGTAAGGAGGCACTACTTTGATACAAGGGGGCTCTATCTGGCTACAATGGGCATCTACCTGGCTACAAAGGGTCTCTAAACCCGGCTACAAAGGGGCATTTACCTGGCTAAAGGGGGAATCTACCTGGCTGCAAGGGGGAATCTACCTGGCTACACGGGGGCATCTACTTGGCTACAAGGGGCATCTACCTGCCTGTAAGGGGCATCTTCCTGGCTACAAGGGGGCATCTACCTGGCTGCAAGGGGGAATCTACTTGGCTACAAGGGGGCATCTACTTGCCTGTAAGGGGCATCTACCTGCCTGTAAGGTGCATCTACCTGGCTACAAGGGAGCATCTACCTGGCTACAAGGGGGCATCTACCTGGCTGCAAGGGGGCATCTACTTGGCTACAAGTGGCATCTACCTGCCTGTAAGGGGCATCTACCTGTCTGTAAGGGGCACTACCTGGTTATAGGGGGCACTACCTGGCTATAAGGGCACTACCTGGCTAGAGGGGGCATCTACCTGGATTTCTTCCAAACCCGTTATGCAGTTAGGTGGAGTGGATGTGGCTTTTGAAGGGACGTGACACACCAACAAGATGGGCGTGTCCATGCAAATTTTTCTTGAATCTCCTGCTTTTCCACTTTCAAAAGTTAGCAAGTATGATTTATAGACAATTATCTCGGTTATGCCATACATAAATTTGACTATTTAGTTGTATGCTTAGTTATTCAGTTATTCTTGTCAAATCTCAAAATCTAAATTAAAATTTTTATTATTTTATTAGTATTTTGTAAATCAACCTTTGACTTTCAACACTGCCTTAATCCTTGTAAACTCTGGATCAAATTTAAGCATGTCTCGACTGAAATCTGATCTCAGGTCTCTTCTACATGTTCCCAATCTTGGTGGATTTGGGTACAAATACAGATTTTTCTTCAACTGTACCCACAAGTGTCTGATTAGGTTGAGACCTGGGCAGTGTGGGGGCCAAGCCAGCAACTTTACTCCATTTTCTGTGACCCATTGTCGTCCTTTTCAAACCCCTATTACTCAAGTGTACAAAGTAACTCATCTTGTAGGATACTTACATATAGCTCAACATTGAGACCACCATCAATCCTGATCAAGTTTTCAATGACTTTGGCTGTGAAATGACTCCATATCATCAGGCTTCCTCCACTGAACTTGACAGTTCTTTCAATTTCTCGATTCGTCACCCCCTTTTCCCTTGATACTTCCATACCCATTTGCACCCATCAGAGCACAGTCTATTGACTTTCGTCTCATTGCTCCAAATCACCAGTTTCCAATCTCCTACTGTCCACTTTTCATACTTTTTTATTAAATCTAGCGGACACTTCTTATGACTATATTGAAGTTGAGGCTTCTTCATCTTTTTTGGGCCACCACTCCAGACCTGTGTAATATGCGTTACATGTCCTTCCTCAATTCCGCTGCCCATGTGATCCACCTCTCTATTTGCTTCTCCTCTGCCTCTCCGCTCTGCCAGTGCCTCCACTGACTACTCATTGCACAGAAAATTCAATTCAAGTTACTAACCATGACCTACAAGGCTCTCCATAACCTGTCCCCCCTTACAGCTCTGCCATATATCTCTATCTTAGTCTCCAGATACCTACCCTCATGCAATTTCCACTCCTCACCTTCTTCTCTCCTCTTGGCAGATTCTCACACAACCGTCTCTAGACTTTCATCCCCCATACTCTGGAACTCATTGCCCCAACACATCAGACTCTACTTCACTTTCACTAGCTTCAAAACCAAACCCTGAAAAGCATTCTTCGGATGCCTATCACCTACTATAACTCCGCTGCCACTTCACCACCCCATTAACACATCTGCTCCTCACCTTCTGTCCCTTTCCTCTTCTCTTGTAGACCATAAGCCTTTACATGCAGGATCCTCTCTCCCTCTAGACCAGTTGTTAGTCATCTGTTGTTGCCATTGTACCGTGTTTGAACTTGTGTTATGTATGTAACTCTTCATGAATGTAATGGCCCCTGAAAAAAAAAGGCGCTCAAAAATAATAATAAAAAATATTCTTCAGGGTGCTCCTCGGAAATGAACCTGAACTTTCACTTGAGAATCAACCTAATAATATACTGAGCTATTAGGGAAGGTAAGAAGAGGCTGTGATTTGTAATATATAATAAAAAAAAGATTGTTCCACCACCAGAAGCAAAACAGTAACTGTAACGGTCAGTGGAAGTGGATCCTCTGGACCACCACAAAAAGGGTGTAAGCTACCCCAGGGAAGCGGGAGTCTAAGTAGATCGGTTTTCACCAGAGCCCCCCGCAAAGGGGATGGACTTGCTGCGGCGGATTGCTACCAGGTCGTACCCTTAACATACTTGCTTGCGGTGGCGCCAGGGGTGGGTTTTGCGCGGTACAGAATTGTGAAGCGGCTCTAGTCGGGGACAAGAAAAAAGGCCAGCGGCGGCAATTTTTTCTAGTCGGGACGGGCAAAGGTCAGGAAAGGGACAGGGTTTTCTGGAAAGGACGGAGGCAGTGGGTTTTTGGTACACAGTAGGCAAACAAGATACTCGGGAACGCTTCCTCTCAAGGCACAGGGCACTATCGATTTGGCAAGATGCTAAGGAAGAGGCAGGACTAAAATAGGGTCGGCGCCCGGTGAGACCAATCACCGGCGCGCTGTAAGTTTAAATTTGCCTGGAGTACAGTGCCGGGACGAGAACAGGAGCGTATGAGGAAAAGGGGAAATCAGGGCAGCGGCCCCCCCGGCCGCACCCCTGGGAGTCGGGGGTGCGGGGGGGGCTGCGACGGGGGTCGCAGACCCCTGTAACAGTACCCCCCCCCCCTTTGGCCTCCCCCTCTTTCTGGCCCTCATAAATTTAGAAAGAGACCCGACCCAGGATGTTGTCCCCGCCCCCACTCCTTTCCTCGCCCCCAAACCCTTCAGTTGCAAAAAAAAAATCTTTTTTCTCCCGCTTTAGGCTTAAAATTTCTTTGAGGGTTTTAAAAACATTGGTGGAGTCAGCCCCGGGGAAACGGGGGGAAACCACAGACGGAGACCGGTTATGGAGACCGGTGTCAGCAGGGAGAGTGGAGGGGTTTTGGGATGAGCATAGTTGGGAGGGACCCGGAGCTTTGTAGGCCCCCGGGTTTGTGCGCTTCGGGATTTTAAAAGGGGACCAAAAAAACGGGGACCCAGTTTTTAGCGGGGTTTTTTAAAAGGGGACATCCCGGGCAGACAGCCATACCTTACCCCGGAACAAAAGGAAGGGGGGTTTCTTTTCTTGCCCCTTTGGACCTTCATAGGCCCCGGGGCCTGGACAGAGTTTGGCGCATCTCCTTCCAAAGGGCAGATGGTGCAACCATTTTATCCCCCGCAAGGACATAAAAGGGGGGCAGGGGGGCAGCGGAAGGGGGGGGCGGAAGACGACCGAAGACTTTGAAGAAGGGGGGATGCCCCAGGGGGAATCAGGTCCAGAAATTATATAAAAACTTCGCCATGGCAAAGACGGACCAATAATCTTGTTTGAAGAACAAATGTTGGAGACGGGGTTACCCAAATTTTTGGTTCACTCTCTCCACTTGCCCATTTGTTCCCGGGTGGTAGCAGAAGAGAAATCTTTTCCCAAAATTGTATAGAAAAACAGAGGCCCGCCAAAATCTCGAGAAAATTAACTCCCTGACCGGACATATGTAGGGGGATGCCCATGCAGGTGGAAGATAGTTAAAAAAAGAGTTTGGGCGAGTTGAGGAGAAAAAAGGAGACCGGGCAAGCAAACGAAGTGTGCCTTTTTTGGAAAAACATCAGTAACCACCAATAACGTATTTCATCAGAGGGCGGTAGGTCGGTGATGAACCCCATAAGCAATATGGCCCCAAGGAATTGCTAGGCCCCCAAAGGGGGCTGGAGAAAACCCGCGGGTTGGATGGGTGACTTGTTGGGGGCACAGGGGACGGCTTCCACAAACCCCTTTCCTTTTTTTTGGGGAGGTTTTCCGGCACCAAAAAAACGGGGGAAATCAGGGACAAAAAACCCCCATTACCCCGGGTGTCCAGCTATGCGAGAGCAATGCCCCCATTTAGTCCCTTTTAACCGGACGCGGGGCCCCCAATGTTTTTCCCCGGGGGGTACATGTTGGAGGTTTCAGGGGGCCCAGGATACCAGACGTTTTCGGGGGTTTACGGTGACGGGGGCCTCCTTTCCCCCACGACACTGAGGCACGGGGAAAAGGCATGGGCCCTTGAAGTTCTTCTTGCCGGTCGAAATGGATCAGAAATTTAAAACCGGGCGAAGATCAAAAGACCCCTTGTTGGCGGGGGTTTAACTTTTGCGTTTCTGGAGTAGAGGGGGTTTCTGTGGTCAGTGAAGATATTCCGGGTTTACCGAGCACCTCAGGAGGTGGCCCATTCTTCCAAGAGGAGCTTAAGGGCCGGGAAGCCCCCCCCAATCCCCCGATGGTATAGTTCCTTTCCGCGGTAAAAAGGGTTCTGGAAAAAAAACCCAGAGGTTTAGTTTGCTTTTGGGCCCCTTTTAGGTGGGGGAACCGCCCGGGCCCCCATGGAAGGGGGTTAACTTCTAAGAAGAAGGGTTTTTTCTTTTCAGGCTGAGACAAACGGGGGCAAGGCAAATGTGCTTTTAGCTTTGGAAAAAAACTTTTGGCGGCGGGGGGCCCCAATTTCGGATTGCATGCTTTTTGGGGAGAGCCACAATCGGGCACCAAAATCGAAAAATGTGGGATAAACTGCCTTAGTAATTTGCAAAGCCCCGGAAGCGTTGTATGGCCGGAGGCTGGGTGGGTCGGGGAAATGTAGAACGGCGGAGAGTTTAGTGGGCTCCATCTGCAGGCCCTTGTTCAGATTAAATCCGAGGATCGGGGGGGGGGCTGGTGAAAAAGCACTTTTTTAGTTGGCATAAGAGGGTTCTCACCAGACGTTTCAGGACTTGGGGCCCCCTTTTCACGGGGGTCCCAAATCAGGCGGGGAAACCCTAAAAGTCCCAAGTAGAAACTATGCAGACATACAGGAGATCTTAAAAAGTCATTGACAAATTCTTGGAAGACTGCTGGAGCGTTTGCACAAGCCGAAGGGGATCATAAATACTCGAAATGCCCCCACGAGTATTTAAAGCCGTCTTTCCCCTCATCCCTTCTCGGATGGCGAATTAACGCCCCTCGCAAATCCAACTTTGGGAAAAAACTTTATTTTGCGGAGACGATCGAAGGGGTTCGGTACTAATGGTAAAGGATACCCGGGTTTTTTATAGTGATCTTGTTGAGACCGGGATTCGATTTCGGGTCGTAAGGAACCCTCCTTCTTTCCCCCAAAAAATAGAATCCGGCACCTGCCGGGGGAAGTAGATTTATGGATAAAGCCCTTTGTAATTTTATTTAATGTAGGCAGACATAGCCTGGTCTGTGGGGACCGAGAGCGGGTAACTCTACCCGAGGGGAGAAGTCCCGGGAATTAGGTCTATTGGGGCAACGTAGGGATTGATGGGGAGGGGAAGTCTCTTTCCCCCCTTCTCAGAGAAACGCCCTGGGGTCTTGATACGGGGTTTTGGGTGGCAAGCCAGGGGAAGGGCTTGAGAGGAACCGTGGAGGAAATGGGGGGCCCCGGCAAGGTTCCGATAGGCCGAGACTGGAACTCGACCCCACCCAAACTTCCCCATCTTCCCGTCGAGCAAGGGTTTTATGCTTTGGGAGCCACGGAAAGCCCGGAGGACAGCCGAGGAAGAGCGGGGGGGAGAAGAAAATGCGATCTTCTCCTTGTGTAACCTCCAACTTTTAGAGCCCCGGGGCGTCCGGAAGAGGGTGGAAACCATCAAAAATTCACCACTAAAAGGACGAGATGACCAAGGGTTGGTCTAAAACGGACCCCCAAGAGATATACTTGGCCCCCAAACAGCATCCTAAAAAATTCCAGCGACCCAGGAAAACCAGGGGAAGGCAGCCACTTGAAACAAACCCTGGAAAATGGGTTGTGACCAAACTGGCGCAAGAGCCATGGATAGGGATTGTTCACTTAGGGACGCTCTGTCCGAAGCCCAAGTTGGCGCTCGTTTCCCGGAATTGTGGGTGAAGCGGAAACCCCGGCAGATTTCGGGCTACCGCAGTAGAGGCATAGGTTCTCCTCCAACGTCGGTTAAATTTTTCGGAGTCATGGCTCTGCCACTTGCATGGCCCTTCCATGGGGGGGCTGGGAAGGAGGCAGTGGGAGGGGCCCAAAAAACATGGACAAGACGGGGTAGACGACGTGTTTTCCGGACAAGCTCATGGCGGAGCTCCTCCCGCCCTCCCGAGAGAGGATGAATCTGGGTGCCAGATGTAAGAGCCGCTTAATGAAGACGGAGGGTCCCGGGGGGAAGGCCCCCTTAATCTGTGGAGAGGCCCTTCTTTAACTGGCGCCAAGCTGCATCGTTTCAGCCAACTCTGAAGGGTGTGGCGAATTGCACGGGGTAGTCACCTATGGGGGAGTTCCCTTTTCTGCGGGTCAGTAAGGCGGTCCCCTTAGCAAAAGCCCCTGGGCAAAGGCCCTTTGAAGACACTGTGGGAATCCCTGCAGGGAAAGTCGCCAACAATGTGACCGGATCGTCTCGGGGGTTCCCGAGTAGAGTCTCCCAGGCCAGGCTTTCCGGAGAGGAGACTAACCACAAGGCCACCTTGGGCCTTTTTCCCATGGGGGAAATGACCCCAAAGTTTTCCCTGTAGGGAAAAATGGGTGATGAAGCCCCCCGCGGGCTTTGGGTCCCATCAAAAATTCGACGGATGGACAACCGGTTTGGGCCGCGGACATCCCGGGGAAAGGTTGTATGGGGGGGAGCCACCGCAACCCATGCTCTGTGATGGCGAAAGCTGCTTCATCAAGTAGACACTGGTTTTTAAACTTCTGCGTTTCTGCACGATCTGCTTCGATTGCTGACCACGTGGTGGTGATGTCAAGACGCTTGGTAGAGGACCTTTGGCGGGGATTCATGGGTTTTAATCAACTGTAAAGGTCAGTGGAAGGGATCCCCGGGGCCACCCCAAAACAATGGTTTTAAATACGCAGGGGGGAGTCCAAGAAGGTCGGTTTTTTACCAGAAACCCCCCACAA
Organism: Phyllomedusa bahiana; assembly: GCA_025379985.1. NCBI lineage: Eukaryota > Metazoa > Chordata > Amphibia > Anura > Hylidae > Phyllomedusa > Phyllomedusa bahiana. The sequence continues at coordinate 8,847 of JAODAL010052390.1, forward strand.
AGCAGGTGGTCTTGCTGCGGCAGATTGCTAAGGTCGCTACCCTTATGGATTGCTTGGGGGGTGGCAGCCGGGTGTGCGTGGGGGACAGAATCGTGAAACAGGGGTCATAGCGGGGAAGGCAGAAAGGTCAGGACAGGCGGTTTAAAGGTTGTAGTCGAGGGGCAGGCAGAAAAAAAATCAGGACAGGCAGCAATGGGTTTGGGACAAGGGATGGAGGCAGTAGGTATGGTGCACATAGGCAAACAAGATAATCGGGAACGCTTCCTTCGGGGAAAAGGGCATACGATTCAGCAAGGTGCTAAGAAAAAAGGAAAAACAGGGCTAAAATAGGGTCAGTCCCCCGGTGAGACCAATCACCGACCGCTGTCCCTTTAAAATTTTCTGGATACCACGCGTGCCCCCTAGGGGGCGAGCGCGCACCCTTCTGGCAGCAGGAGCGCGCGCCGAGACGAGAACAGGAGAGTGGTGAGGTAAGTGGATGTGAGGGCTGCGGGCCGCAGCTGGGGACGCTGTGGAAGTGCGGGTGTGCCTGCGACCTGAGACGGGGGTCACAGGGACATCCGTAACAGTAACAATGCAGTTACAATACAAGAATCTGCATAACTAAGCATATGCTAAATAGTTGCAAATCAAATTTATGTATGAAGTGGGCAAATGATTGTCTATAAAATTATGGTAGTCTCATCTTCAAAGCTATAGTGAATGGTGAGATACACATTGTTACACTTTTGCTCATCGGTGTAATCCTCAAATTTAATATTGAGCAAAAAAATGTTGTATTTTTTCCTTTTTTAAGTTTTTAGACATTGATCTACAATAAGTTTATTTTAGTCCATATTGTTATAATTATGGGCATTACAAATATTTGTGAAAGTTCACCCTCTTTGAACTCTCTGGTTTTACATATATTAGAACACAATAAAAATATGGTCTTTAAAAGGTCCTAATCTTAGGTAAATACAACTTCCGAAGTATAGCGACATACAACAGATTCCATTATGTTATTACTAATCTAAGAAAAAGGAAGTCAAAATGGAAAAGTCCTGAATGAAAACTAAGTTCACCCCATGAATCAATAACTTATAAAACCATCTTTAGCAGCAGCAACTTGAATTAATCGTTTTTTTAATGACTATCAGTCTCTCACACTATTCTGATGACATTTTTGCCTACTGTTCGCAACAACACTCCTTCAGTTTATTGAGGTTTGTGGGCATTTTTTTCATGTTCAGCTCTCTTAAAGTCTCACTACATTATTTCAGTTGGGTTGAAGCCTGTACTTTACTGGGTCATTGCAGCACCTTGATTCATTTCTTTTAAGGCCATTCTGTTGTAGATTTGCCGGTGTGATTGGAATTAGTTTCCTATTGCATGACTCAATTTCTGCAAAGCTTTAGCTGTTGGATACAGGGCTTCACGTTTCACTCTAGAATACTTTGGTATACAGGGAAGTTTATGGTCAGCACAATGACTGCAAGGTGCCTAGATCCTGTGACTGCAAAACAAGCCCAAATCATAACCCAATCACCACGTTGTTTGACAGTAGGCTTGAGATGGTTGTTTTGACACACACCGTTTTTGACTTTCACCAAACATGGTGCTGTGCATTACAGCCAAAAACCTTTATTTTGGTCTTGTCTAAAGAATATTGTTCCAGTAGTCTCATGGTTTGTTCAGATGCAACTTTGCAAACTTAAAGGGGTATAGTTGTTTCACCATTTGGCAGCCGTTTTACTGGTTGCTAAGCAGAGCTTATGAAATGGAGGGGAGTGTTTCTCTTCCCTGCAGGGCGTATCTTCTCTCTCTTCAGACATGCCCCAAAGTGTGCACGTGAGAATTCATTCTGTGTGAGCTGGGGGAAAGGAATGGTTATCAGCTGTCATCGGAAGTGAAAAGCTAAGTTTAACTCCATAGTGTATATCTAAGTTTTTCGCTCTCTCTACATACTTTATAATTAGAATGGACATTTGACATTCGGAACTCTGGGAAAGATGGGTGATTTGTTTCCCCTGTCTCTCACACAAAGTGATATATCCTGCAGATTATTAAACCTCTGACCTCTACAGATCTGCAGAACAAAACTATACGCTTTATCTGTTTGTGTTTACAAGGGACTGCACATGATCTCTCTCTCTCTGCTGCAGAAACTCTGATTGCTGTCAGTGGCAAACTCTGCACGCATACTTCGGCCCTACCTCTGATTGCTGTCAGTGATAAACCCCGCACACATATGTCACCCCTACCTCTGATTGCTGTTAGTGACAAACCCCGCACGCATACATCACCCCTACCACTGATTGCTGTCAGTGACAAACCCCGCATGCATATGTCGGCCCTACCACTCATTGCTGTCAGTGGCAAATCTCTCTCTCTCATAGTAACCAAGGATGGACATGCTTAGATTTTTGGTCCGCTCATTTTCAACTATGATCTTTATAGCAAGAAAACCCCTTTGAGCTTTGCTGCCATGTTTCCTTTCTCCTGGCAACCCTTCCTAACAAATCAAACCTGTTCCTTCTTTTTCTAATTGTACTGTCATGAACTTGAATATTTAATTGTTAACTGAGGCCTATGGAATCTGAAATGCAGCTGTCAGGTTTTTTGCAAATTCGTTGAGTATTGCATGATTTGACCTTAGGGTGAATTTGCTGGGACATCTTTTTTTCCACTTGTGAATAATCTTTATCATTGTAGAATGTTGGACTTTTAGCTGTTTATATATCCTTTATAACTTATTCCAGTTTGAGGGGTAGCAATAATTGCTTGTCTAAGGTCATTTCTAATGTCTTTCCTTCATGTCATTGCGTTAACACACCTGAATTCTCCAGATCAACAAATTGCCAAAATGACTGCTTTTAACCCCTTAACGACCTTGGACGTATGCATACGTCCAGGTTGTTTGGGGGTTCACACCCCTGGACGTATGCATACGTCCTGAGGATCGCGCGAACTGATCGGCGCGGGGTGTTAGCTGTACATTACAGCTGACATTCCGCAGCGTCGGCCCCGACACGAGATCGCTCGGGGGGGGGGGGGGGGGAGGTTAACCCCTTAATTATTGCGACCATCGGGTCGCAATAACTAAGGAAGACGATCGTGTGGCTGCTGTGTGCTGGCAGACAGCACGGAGGGCATTAAAATCCCTTTCCCGGGTTTCTGCGACGTCACGATGCCCGGCCGTACCCTGTGGGCATGGCCCTGCATCGTGACTGACAGTTACCATAGGAACCAGTGCACAGCAACAAGCTGTGCATTGATTCCTATTGAATGAGAAATCTGAAGATCTCTCATTCAAATCCCCTATGAGGAAAAGTAAAAAAAAAAGTGAAAAAGTTAAAAAAAGTGAAAAACAAGTAAAACACAAACACGAAAAATAAAATAAAAAACACATACACCGCCCTTTTTCCCTTTACAAACGGCAATCGCCCCTAAAAAGATCAAAAATATGGTGATTGACAGTCACCATGAAGACCAGTACACAGCAGTAATGCTGTGTGCAAGTCTCCTTTGTATGAACGCATTGAATATCGCTCATACAATTCCCCTCTGGGGAAAAGTGAAAAAAGTAAAAAAAAAAAGTGTAAATGAATTGAAACACAAACACGAAAAATAAAATAAAAAACACGTACACCGCCCTTTTCCCCTTTACAAAGAGCAATCGCCCCTAAAAAGATCAAAAATAAATAAAGTACCCACGTGCGTAACGACCTTTCCTATAAATCTGTCATGTTAAATTACCCGTACGGTGAACGCCGTAAAAAAAAAAAAAAAAAAATCACAGAAAATTTTGTTCTTTTCCCGCGCACCTAAAATGGAATAAAAGTCATCAAGAACTCCTAAAAAACGCCAAGGTTGTACCAAATTTAAAAAATTTGTCAGTTCATCCGCAAAAAAATGTCCTTACACAGCTCTGTATATGGAAAAATAGAAAAGTTATGGCTCTCAGAAGATAGTGATGCATAAATATTCTTTTACACACTAAAAAACTTTTTTTTTTAAAGTGCTTCAACATAAAAAAAACTATATAAATTGGGTATCACCGTAATCATATCGACCCACAGTAACTTATTACGGATGCTGCACAGTGAGCGCTGTTAAAAATAAAAATAAAAAACACTACTGGGATTGCAGAAATTTTCTCACCTGCCTTCCAAAAAAACGATTTAAAATTTGATCAAAAGTCTTCTCCCCGAAAATTATACCAATAAAAAGGTCAACTCATCCCGCAAAAAACAAGCCTGTACACAGCTCCATACAGAGAAAAATAAAAAAAGTTATGGCTCTCAGACTCTGGCGAGGCAAAAACATGTTTTTCTCTTTGAATAAAAGTGTTTTTATTGTATAAAAGCAGTAAAAAAAAATAAAAAATACAAATTGGGTATTGCTGTAATCATATCAACCTGCTGAGTAAAGCTAGCATGTCATATCTAACGCAGAGTGACCGCTATAAAAAATAAAAATAAAAAAACACTACCAAATGGTACCAATAAGGGTACAATAAAAGCATCAATTCACCCCGCAAAAAACAAGGCCCTACACAGCTCTGCACACAGCAAAATAAAAAAGTTATGACTGTCAGAATAGGACAACATAAAAACGCAATTTTTTATAGACCTATCTCTATTGTGTAAAAGTAAAAAAACATAAAAAACTATATAAAATTTATACCATTGCAATTGTACCAAAACCCCATAGTAAAGTTATCACATCATTTACACTGCACGGCGAACGCTGTAAAATGAAAGCCCAAAAAAACAATGGTGGAACTGCGTTTTCCCCCCCATTTTCCTGGCCAATGCTAAAAAAAACTATGGAACACCTGGTGTTGCCCAAAAAAGCACATAAAACCCCTATATGAGATCCAAAAGAGGGGTGTTGAATCTAAAATGGGGCGCTTTGAAGGATTTCACCTGTTCTGGTTCTTTGGTGGCTTTTTCAAATGCACATGGCCCCACCAAAATCTGCGTTCCAAAAGCCCAAAAAGCGCTCCCTTCCTTGTACGCCCTGCCCTGCGCCCAAACAGCAGTTTACACCCACATTATAGGGTATTGCCGAACTTGGAAAAGTTGCTTAACAAAGTTTTTTGGGGTTCTTTTTTTCCAGGATTCCTTGTAAATATGAAACATTTTAAGCTAAAATTGCAGATTATTGGAAATTTTTTTTAAAATTTTCACAGCTTAATGCTAAAAAATTTGTGAATCACCTGTGGGGTCGATATACTCACTAAACACCTGTATATATACCTTAAGGGGTGTAGTTTCCAATATGGGGTTTTTTTTAGGGGTGTATATTAAGTTTAGCACCCTTAGGGCCCCCTAAACCTGAAATGGCGCCTTTAACTAAAATTGCATTGAAAATGAGACCCCAGAGTCCAGTAGGTGCTCCTCCTATTCTGGGGCTTATGGGTTGAGCCAAATAATGCACTAGGCCACATATGGGATATTTTTACTAAAAACGGCAGACCTGGGGGAAATGATATTACATTGCATTTACCTAGTCACATTTACCGTATTCCAGTGAATAATGGATAAATATTGAAAATCTGCAAAATAGTTTTAAATTTTTAAATTTCACCTCCATTTGCTTTAATTTCTGTGAAATACCTAAAGGTTTAACAAACTTCCTAAACACTGTTGTAATTTAAGGGGTCTAATTTCTTAGAAGGCATCCCTTTATGGGGGTATGGGAACATGCAGGCCCCTCAAAGCCACTCAGAACTGGACTGGTCCCTAAAAAAATGTATATTGCAAATTTTCTTGAAAATGTGAAAAATTACTACTAAATTTCTAAGCCCTCTAATGTCATAAAAAAAAGGACATTTAAAAAATGATGCCAACCTATAGTGGACATATGGTACATGCTAGTTATATGGGGTGAATAATTATCTGTCTTGCACGCAGAAATTTTGCAACTTTCAAAATCACAGATGTTTCTAAATTTTCATGAAATTTTAAAATTTTTCACAAAAAAAACAAGGATTTTTATTGATACAATTTTCTTACTAACTTAAAGCACAATGTATCACGGGGAAAACAATCTCTGAATCACATGAATAGGTAAAAGTGTCAAAAAGTTATTCTCACATAAAGTGACACATGCCAGATTTCAAAAATAGGGCTGTGTCAGTAAGGCCAAAACTGGCTGGGTCCTTAAGGGGTTAAAGAGGTGGTCACACTTGCTCATGGCCAAGTAACCAAAGACGGTGGATTAGCAGTACTTTAATCACTTTAACGTTATTATTTAGCCTTATAAAATGCTGCATATGTATGCTTGTATTTTGTGCCTGTTCTGGTGTGTACGTTGGTGACCTTTGTCAAATTACAGACTACCTCGGATGACACCAGCCCCAGCAATTAAGATTGTTTCATGAGTGATAAGGAAAACTCCTGGGCTTGGAGTTCTACATCAGTGCTCCTGCAAGTGTCAACATGATTATCTTGGCATAAAAGTACACTAAAGTACCAGTACTATATAAAGTCCTGTGAAGGTAATATTTTTGTAAAGGCAGATTTTAATCTTGTAATAAACTTTAGTTTTCTCTACTTAACCCCCTGTTTCTACAATAGCAGTATGTATAGAGTCAAGCTCCAGGTTTCATCATCTAATCAGTTTTTTAGGAAGCTGTTATGGTAACCAGACTCATCACTAGGCTTCTCTTAACCCAGGCCATATATCAAGTTAGATTTTCTAGCGTTGTATTTAGATACCCTGACCAAATGTTGCTAAGTTTGTACCAGCGAGAGAACCATAGATTGGAGACCTTTTCAAATCTTCAATAGATTATAATAGAATTTATGTTTTTGTGAATTCATATTATAATCCCTTCAATATTTTCAACATCTGAACTCTAAGAATAGGTAAAATAAAAGCTAGCTCAAAACAATATAAATTTTGTGAAGATGTCAATCTTGTCTTTTTGTAATGAAGCTTCTGAACTATTCAACATCTACTTGAAAATGACATTTTGTAGGATTTGTTGGAAACTCAGTGCAACAATTCAGCAACGAAGGTTGTGTTCCACTGTCAGCCTTTTATCTATTGCAGATTGCAATGATTTAGAATCCATTCAGTAAGGGTGGGCATCGAGGTTATCGCCCATAATAGAAAAGAGCACAGGGTAATATATATTTATAAGCTCTCCTTTCACTTGGCATAGTAAGCTTTGGACAGCTGGACATTTGTAGACATAATCATTTCTGATTTATAGCATACTATCCTCAGTTTTAAAGAGGAAATGGTGCACATCTAAACTTTAGCTTTGACCATCAATTAGTTTAATGTGTCACAAAGTCAATACAACATACCCTTAACCCATACCAGCCGCGAGGCTGATGCAATAATAAAAACTCAGTTGTGACAATGTAAATTCCAGAATGTAAAACTCACAACAGACTCCTGCTTCTTGTCAAGATCTAAAGACTTTGACATATCATAGCCAACCAGTGATTCCACTTTATCAATTAACTTTTTGCATTTTTACATAGGTTATATGAAGTGTACAACTGTTATTTAATGTAGTGAAAATCTCTGATACACTGTCAGGGACTAAGGTAATGGATGCTCAGGGTCACTGTGAGAGATGACTAGAGACCACGACAGAGAGCGGAGTCTAAGGAGCCTCCTGGTGTTCACCAGAGCCCGGTGCAAAGCAGGACTTTGATAAGGGAGACTCCCGGGTTGCTACCTCCTGACATGGCCACTTGACAGGTGACAGCTGGGGTGCAGCATGGACCTAAAGAAGTAGGCAGAGGCATAGTCTGTGGACAGGCAATAAAGTCAGGGCAGGCAGCAGACAGAGAATAGTCAAGATCACAAGCAAGGGTCAAAGTCCAGATAGTGTAAATGAAAGCAAGTAGACTCAGTGAAAACATACCAATACACTGGCGCAAGTGGCTGTAGGAAATAACTTGATAAAGGATCCAGTGTCTAGTGATAAGTGTTCAGTGAAGTGCTGGCATTTTAAATTTCCGAGACAATGGGCAAAAACCTTTTTGGGAGCGGGTACAATCACACCGGCGAGTGACTGAGAGTGGGTACGGAGCAGTAGTGGGGAGAGGTGAGTGACGACCGGCCCCGGGGGACAGAAACACAACTGTGTCCACAGTCAAGAGCTTTGCTTGATGTCAGTGGATGGAAATATGCATGTTTAATCCCGGAGCCCTGTTACAATCAAATTCTGCCAACATATGTTGCTACAGTTTATTAATTGTAGGCAGTATTAAAAATGTCACCGCACAAATTAGTCTTTCGTATTGAAGGTTTGCACCAATGTATTGTTTAGCTTGGGTGTAAATGTAGCACTCACACCAACCTAAAACAGTATAATTATAAATGAAAGGCCCGGTAAAAGATTTTCCATGGGGCCCCATGAGCATCTTTACTTAGGATTACGTAGACTGGGCACAATTGTATTAGATTGTCAGCTGTGAGAAGTGAGTGGTTGCTTTCACTTAATAGTAGATGTAACTGTGTACTTTGAGAGGTTACAAATCCACTATGGATATGAATTGGTATAGGTGTAAGAAAATGTTCCTGTCTAGATTATATAATTCTGAGCTTTATTATAGTTATTATTTATTATAGTTAAAGAAACCACTTTAATCTTTTTTACATCAGTGGCATGCCACACTTGATGGTTACAGAACACACTAAGTGGTGGATGCAGATCATATGTGGTGTCTGTAATTAGGACCATATTTACAGCCCATGCTGCCTTAGGCTTGGACTGACTAGGTCCCATTAAAAGTCATTTTCCAAGTTGTGCCTTCCAAGTGTTGACAAAACAAGGCCATGTATACTGAGTCCAAATGGTTCACAATTTTTAGGTAACAGTGCCATTTTTCAGGCAAAATTGTAAAGTTTCTAGTCACTGCTTAGCCTGTTAGCTACCATTTGCTTTTTAGATTTAACAGCTACAAGAACATGGGTGAAAGGTGCTTCAAGCTGGTACTGACTGCCATTGCTAGGACCCTAACACCCCTCTGTGAAGTCTGGCTGATGCTGGCTTCCCTGCAAAGGATTGTGGATAGTCTGGATAGAGGAATATAGTGTACTTGGACTTTGAAAAAGCATTTGACAATGTCCCTCATAAGCACCTATTTGATAAATTAAAGTCTATAGGGTTTAAAGTTATGGCGTGTCATTTAATTGAAAACTGGCTATCGGATTGTATTCAGAGTGGTAGTCAATTATTCCTACACTGACTCGTCTCCAGTTATAAGTGGTGTATCCCTATGCTCAGTACTGGGTCAGCTTTTATTAATTTTTTTATTTTTGATATAGGGGAGGGATTAATAGCACTGTTTCTATTTTTGCAGATGATACCAAGCTATGTAGTGTAGTGCAATCTGTGGAAGATGTCCATAAATTGCAAGCAGACCTGGATACACTGAGTGTTTGGGCATCCACTTGGCAGATGAGGTTCAATGTAGATAAATGTAAAATTATGCATCTGGGTACTAAATGTCTGCAGGCATCATATGTCCTAAGGGTGAAAAACTTGGAGAATCGCTTATTGAGAAGGGTCTTGGCGTTCTTGTAGATCAAAGATTACACTACAGCATGCAGTGTCAATCAGATGCCTCTAAGGCCAGCAGGATATTGGTGTGTATTAAAAGAGCCATGGACTCATGGGGCAGGCATGTAATATTGCTGTCATACAAAGCATTGGTGCAGCCTTATTTGGAATATGCTGTTCACTTCTGGGCTCCAGTTGATAGAAAAGGTACATTGGAGTTAGATAAAGTACAAACAAAACTGATAAGGGGAATGGAGCATCTTAATTGGGAGAAAAGGTTAAAAGAATGAAACGTATTTAGTCTTGAGAAAAGATGGCTCTGGAGAGATATGATTAACATATATAAGTATATAAATGGCCCATAAAAAAAGTATGGTCAAAAGCTATTTTATGTAAAACCTATTAAGCCCTTACCACCAGAGCCAGTTTTGACCTTCCTGACAGAGCCCTGGTTTTAAAATCTGACATGTGTCACTTTATGTGAGAATAACTTTTTGACACTTTTACCTATCCAAGTGATTCAGAGATTGTTTTCTCATGACACATTGTGCTTTAAGTTAGTAATACATTTTGGTCCAAAAAGTCCTTGTTTATTTGTGAAAAATATCAAAATATCATGAAAATTTGTATAAATTAGCAATTTTCAAAGTTCATAAATTTCTGCATGTAAGACAGATAGTTATTCCACTCAAAATAGTTTATAACTGACCTCTACCATATGTCTACTGCAGGTTGGCATCATTTTTTAAAAAATTTTTTTTATCACACTAAGGGGCTTTGAAATTTAGTAGTAATTTTTCACATTTTCAAGAAAATTAGCAAAATAGAATTTTTTAGGGACCAGTCCAGTTCTGACATGGCTTTGAGGGGTCTGTATGTTAGATACCCCCTCAAAATTTTACTTTTTTGCAGATTTTCAATTTTTATTCATTATTCACTGGAACACGGTAGATGAGACCAGGGAAATGCAACTTAATATCGATTCCCCGGATTCTGCTGTTTTCAGAGACATCCCATATGGGGCCCTAGTGCACTATTTGGCTCCACCACAAGCCCCAGAATAGGAGGAGCACCTACCGGACTCTGGGGTCTCATTTTCATTACAGGTTTCAGGTTTGCAGATGCCCTAAGGTGCTAAAACTTAAAAAACTCCCCTAAAAAGACACCATATTGGAAAATACACCCCTTACGGAATATATCTAGAGATGGGCGAATTTCTCGAAATTCGGTTCGCTCACTTCGCCGAATCTCCCGACAAAAAATAACTTCGTTCCGAATTACTTCGGGACGAATCACGTTAAAAAACAGCTATTTCCAGGCTGCACAGAGCCTGCAGGGTGCTGTAGAACATTGTACCAGGCTTAAATATGCAGAGGGAGCTTGGTTTGGTCTTCATACAATGTTGTGTTTTAGTATGACATGTACAATGACTTTCCGCCCAGCTCTTTAGAATCGCTTCACTATAAAATTCCCTGGGCACTTAAGAGGGCAAAACTGACCAAAAAACTGAAGCAGGAATGTTGCCTGATAAAGTCATGCCAGCGAAAGCTGGAAAAAAACAATCTGAGAGCTCTGGTGGCAACATGAGTGACAGACCATGGAGGTGAAGGCGGCAGCAACAGCAGCATGAGGTTAGACAGTGGCACAATGACGTTCTGGAGGTGGCAAAAACAGGAATAGGCCACAGATTGGCACAATGACAGAGAGTGGAGGTGAGGGCAGCAGCAGCATGAGGTCAGACAGTGGCACAATGACATTCTGGAGGTGGTAAAAACAGGAGTAGGCCACAGATTGGCACAATGACAGAGAGTGGAGGTGACGGTGGCGCAAATGAGGTCAACAGTGGCACATGACATTCTGGGGTGACAAAAACGGAAAAAGCCCGAGGGCACAATACCCAGTGTCTAGGTACGGCAGCAGTCACAGCGCAACATGGTCGACAGTGGCACAATACATTCTGGGGGTGCAAAAAACGGAATAGGCCCGAGTCACATAATCTCCAAAAAAGGGGAATCTCGCAAGAGAAAAAGGGTTGACTTTTGGGATAAATATATTTACTATTTTCCCATGGCAAATTTAAATCTTTAGTTCCTTTTATTAAACATAAAAACAAAATTTTTTTTATTTTTAACTCTTAACCCAAAACCCCTATTTAAAAAACCCTGTTTATCCTCTCTTTAAAACCTTTTTGCTTTGAAAGGGGAATAAACCCCCTTTCTACTAAAAGTCTGGTGGAACCCCCCCTATTAACAGGGAGCCCTTATATCTATAGAAAAGTCTGCTTCAGTAAGGGTTTAAGCCAATATTGGGGGCAGTCGCCCCTAATCTCTAGAACGAAAATAAGGCCCCCTTGTGACACCGTCTGCAGCGGTGCACTTGTAACAGGGTGAGAGTAAAAATTTAAAACGTCACCCCCTGACCCCCCCGAATGTTTCCCAGCTAACCCTGGCTTTATAAAGGGGTTAAAGGGTCGACACTTTGGCTGAGCTCACTTCCTTTTATATCAGGGTTAGGTAAACACCCCTTACAGGTGCCCCAATTAGCCATCAGAGAATAAAAAACCCACTCCCCTTCCGCGCTGCACATATAAATGTCCCCTGTAAAGCTGCCCCCTTGTTATGAGCCAAACCCTTCAGTCAAATTTCCCATCTCCATAACGGCTTGGCCCCCCAAATTTTCCCGTATGCCCGTGAAATGATGAAACAACAAACCCTCAGCCTGACTGTGGGGGTTCCATTACTTCTTCATTTTTTACGAACGCGTGCTCATAAAATGAATAAGCAGCTGGGTATCACTTAAAGAAATTCCCTTCTTTGTAAATTTCCCCCAAAGCCCCTTTTTTCATATCAAATATGAAATTCTTGGAATATAAACTCCACTGTAAAATAACCACTGTCATTTTTTCCCCCTAAAGCTCTTCTCCTTTGTATGTAATATGCAATTCATTCCAATAGACTGCAGGCCCCATTAAATACTGTTCCCTGCATTGTTTGTCTCAAGATTATTCAAAACTACTTCTCTTTCAATGAAAATATTCTACTCATTTTAATTAATCTGTAGGCTCTATGGCTAGCCTCCCTCCCCCCCACGTTGCCCTCAAAATTTCCCCCACGAGTGGCACAATGACACATGTCTGGCCGGGCAGCACCCCACAGCAGCAGCAGAGGTCAGACAGGGCCAATCACATTCGGGAGGGGGCAAAATAGGAGTGGGCCACAGGGGGCACAATGCAGGAGTGGGTAGGGCGGCAGAACATCGGGGTTCAGACGGTGGCACAATGACTTTTGGGAGGGGCAAAAACGGAATAGCCAAAGGTGGCACAATGACACAGGTTAGTCACGGCAGCAGCCACGCAGATTTTTTGAGGTCAGCAGTGGCACAAGACATTTGGAGGTGGAAAAACAGGAATAGGGACAGAGTGGACAAGCCAGTGTCTAGGTCAGGGCAGCACCCCACAGCAGCAGCTGAGGTCAGACGTGGCAAATGACAACTGGAGGTGGCAAAAAGTAGTAGGCCACATAGTGGAAAAGAAGAAGTGGAGGTAGGCAGCGCACCCATGGGGTAGACGGGGCACAATGAATTCTGGAGGTTGCAAAAACAGGAGTAGGCCACAGAGGGGACAATGACAGAGAGTGGAGGTAGGGGCAACAGGACATGAGGTCAGCAGTGGCACAATACATTTGGAGGTGGAAAAAAAACGGAATACCCAAGAGTGGCACAATGACAGAGAGTGGAGGTCACGGCCGAGAAATGAGGTAGCAGTGGCAAAAATACATTTGGAGGTGGCAAAAACAGGAGTAGGCCACAAGTGGCACAATGCAGCGGGGTGGAGGGGAGGCGGCAGGAGAACAGCATGGGTCAGAGGTGGCACAATACACAGTGTGGAGGTCAGGCAGCAGCCCAGCACATAGGCGGGGACATGGCACAACCATTTGGAGTGGAAAAAAAATTGGAGTACCCACAGGTGGCCAAAGACACATGTGGAGGTACGGCAGCAGCCACGCACGAGGGTCGCGTGGCAAATGACAGAGTGGGGGAGGTGGGTGGCAATACCACCCCTGGTAAAGGGGGTTGGGGCAGAGGGAAAAAAACTGAAAGCAGATTTGGTTCAGGGGGTGGGGGCATCGAATGTGGTGGGGAGGTTTTTTGAACCCGGACTCATTTCTCCCATTTGGGGTGAGGTGTCATTGCTGATGTATTGGCTAAGGCATTGGGGTGGAAACCTGGCCGACCCAGCCTGATTCATTTGAAAAAGGGGTCAGTCGTTCCAAAATTTCCCCAGGTTCCCCTTGGGGTAACGAGGGGCCCCCGCTGCACTCTACCCCCATTTTGATGCACACTACGGGCCGGGGAGGAAGCTTCTCCAATGAAAAAATGGGGCAAGTTGCGGCCACACATCCAGTTTGGTGCCCGTAGTCCAGGGGATTTTTCTAACTGGGGGGGCGAGGGGTGAAAAAGTGGCCCAAACCCCCTGTTGGTTCGGGTCGCCCCAGGTCCTGCTGCTGCTGCTGTGCGGGGGACTGCCTCCTCACGGGCGGGGTAAAGGAAGCGCTCACAGTGACCCCGATTTAGGTTGCTGTGATGGAGGGGGGATGCCGACCCCCCCACCTTCCCCCGACAGCCGCGGCGTAGTACGTGAGCACTGAAAAAACCCCCCGGTAGACCTGCAAGGAGGGACATGCCGCACTAGGCAGGGCCACTCCCAACGTGGATTTCCCTATAGTATTTGGTTTGTCCCCCCCTTTAATGCGGGAAAAAGGCCCCCCTTTTGGCCCGGGTTCGAGGGCCAATAGGGTGGAGAGCCGAAGCACCCTCTCCCCCGGATGCTGAATATTCGGCTGTAAATCCCAGGAAATCGCATGCTAGGGCCATCTGCACAAGGCTCGGGAGACCCCGCTCCATTCCACGTATACGCCCCGGTGTTGGGGTCATCTGCCTGTCTTCTCATCTCCATCTCCCTTTTCCAGCTGTCCTGTCCTCCCTCTTGTCACCTGGGTAAAAATCCCCTCATTTCACCAGACAATGCTTCGCTCAATGTCCCCTCCTCCTCATCCTCAAATTTTAGCCCCCCCCGGACTAGGGCGGGAGATGTAGTCCCAGTCCCAGTCCCCCGCCCCCCAAAAACTTTTCAGAAAATTTTTCCCGGACATGAAGCAGTGGAATGACGTTATTATCCCTAGTCCCCGGCGACTGACAAATAACGTGGGCCCCCTCAATGGCCCCAACAAAGGGGGTGTCCCAATGACTGCCCTGGTGGGACTCAAAGTTTCACAGGGGAGTACTCCCGTCCCCCGGATCATCAAAAAAAAGTTAATGGCCTTTCTCTGTTTTACACGGGTCCAATGTGCAGGTGGAATTTCCAAGGGTGGAAACATCGCTATATAGTGTGTTGGGGGGGGGGTTTTCCCCCTGAAAAACGAGGAGGGGTTTCCTGGGTTTTTAGGAAAGGAGAAGTGCCCTCCAGTTTCCCGGGGCCCTTTTTAGAATTTCTGAAGATCGGTGGAAGGGCTTTAGGAACCCTTTTTAAAAAGATTGAAAACATGCCCAGCAGGGGCATGGACCCTCCCTTCCCCCGGTTTCGCGGGACAACCCTGTTACTCCCATTGTCCGTACTATGGTTCCGTTTGCATTGGGGGAGAAAGCCAACATGATTTCTTTTGCTGCGGGAGCAGTTCCCCCCGGGTTTATTCGTTCGCGAGGGAAGCCCGGTGTGAACGCGTGACACCCCCTGTGCCCTACACATGTGGTATGATGGAGAGTCTTTTGGAGGCTGAGATGGTGGTGGTGGAGGGGAGAGGAGGGGGACATTGGGAGGGCCGCGTTTGAACGTGGGGGGAGAAAAGGGGGTTTCCTGTCCAAATTGTTGGGTTTTTGCCTGTTTTCCGGGGGACATTTTCCCGTGGGCCCCTTTTAAGGACATATACTGGCCCTGACCGTAATTTACAGCTCCCCAAAAGTCCCCGCTGCCGTGCCCCTTTGGAACAAACCCATAAGCTCAAGGACTGGCCCCCCCCTTCTGTTCTCATATTTATGAAGTGCTGGTCTGCTTTTTTTTAAAATAAATTACGGTTGGAAAAATCCCATCACCCCTCAGCACAAGCCTTGTTCTCTAAAAGATGCATAGTCCACCTTTGGAAAGGGAGGGACTCGTACCAAAACTTGGACGGAGACGGTCAGCTATGACCTTTTGATGGTTGGACGCATACTGTTGTTCTTTGCAATCCCTCACTGAACGGCTGGGGCCATGGTCGAGGGCAGGGCATCTGGGGCCGGGAGAGATGTCAAAAAAAAAATCCCTTCTGGAGGTGTGGGGCCTTGCTGGCGCAATGGGATGCGTGCATGGGGGCTGGGGCTGGCTGTTGCTGCGGGGGAGGGTGGCCACACTCTGAGCCCGTCTCCCAAGCATCGGATGGGAGCTGCATGTGTTGACGCAGGGCCGTGGTGCCAAGTTACTCCCTGGCCCCGCCACTTTTTTCCCACGATTTAATATACCCCTATTTTTTGGGTCCTCCCGGGGTTTTTGCAAAGCTGCCCCTCCGCAGATATGGATTTTACCCCCAAAGGTCCGCACTGAGTGATATTCCGCCGCTGCCCCGCTGAGCCCCGTGCCGCTACTTTCTTGGACCTGCGAAAACGGGGCTTTTCCCTGGGCCCCTTGGCTCCCCCCCTCACACGCTGTACCCTGCTGACTCCAGCCACACAAACCCCCTTGCTGGCTGCGCCCTGCTTGGCCCCAGCTGCGCCCCCTTTCCTGCGATGATGAAAACCCTGCCCACCCCCGGGCCCCCGTGCGGTCGGCTCATCTCATCTATTTGTGTTTCATATCACTGCTGTCCCCATCACCGGGGCTTGGTTGCAGAGGCTGACCCCTCAAACATGACCCCCCAGCCCCTCTCCAAAACTATACTTTGCCCCCTACTGCAAAAGCAGGGGGTATTGGCCCCATTTTCTTTGCTGCCAAGTAGCTGCTGATGCCCCCCTCAAATTGTTCACCTCGCTTTTAGGGCCTGAGCCCCCGACCACTGTAAATCTCTGGGTGAGGGGGAAAGGTTGGGCAGAGGGGGGTTGAGGAGGGGGAGGGGCCCCGACCCACTCCCGGGTTGCCCCAAATAAGGGTTGTGTTGCGTTCCCACCCAATCTTTGGGTGGGGGTTTTCAGATGTTTGGGAGGGGGTGTACCCAGTCAACCAATCAAGAACCTTGGGGTTTTAGTCAGCCAAAAGGCCGCTAGATGACAGCGGCAGTTGTGGGCCCCACCGAGGACCCTGCTGCGACTCCCCTTGCTGTGCTGCGACCCGGGTCTGCTCCCGGAATGTTTGTGCCCCCCTTTCCACTCGCAGGTGAAAGAGCCCCCACCTCTCTGTTGACATCTGTTTGTTCTAAAAATGCAGACACTGTTTTTAAAGATATCTGTAATTTATAAATACACCACCCTGTATTTGCTCCCAAAAGAAACCATAAGAAAACTTGGGTAACCCCTTTGGGTTAAATTGTGCTCCCCAAAATGGGCATGAAAATTGACTTTTATGTGCCGTTTTTAAAAACTTGGTATTTTATGAATATAAAAAGCACAAAAGGCTTAATTTAAACCCTTGGTATGAATTATGCTTCAGAATTTTCCCTTTGTGGCGGTGGGAAAAAAAAAATTTT